>MCFK01002807.1:0-17923 GCA_003610855.1 Erysiphe neolycopersici | reverse complement strand
AATTCGCACTTGCCTTTTACAGGATTCAAGACAATCTGCATCACAACAACCTACAATGTACGTGAGATTTAGTGATGTGTAGTGCGAACATGTGTAACGGTGTCTTATCTGATATCGAATCTATTTTTTATTTGTTTGCACAGAATGAGCAAAATTTGAAGGCGCTTTTTAAAGTTAGAAACCAAATGCTAGGGGCGACTGTCTGTTGTTCGTAAGGCTTTAATACACTCATCTAGCTTTCCCTTTATTTTTTCCAGTCCTGCTTATATACCGTTCATTTGCTAGCAATGGTTCTAGATAGATGAATCTTGAGATCAATATTGTCTTTGCAATTGAAATTTAGCATCACTGTCATTGCGTGTCTGCTAAATCTTCAGGAGTCTATCCACTTGGCATTATCCTGAAGGAGGAAATAAAAATTCAAAGAATCTTTAATTTAAGAAATTTTTTTTCCTACGATTTAGCATAATGAATGGCTTCCCTACATCATATATTGCTGAATTTGATTAAAGTGGCTCATTAGCAAAAAAAATTCCATGTGCCGTACTTCTGTTTTTTTAAGTGATCAATTATTCAAAATAACTCACATAAAGGTTTAGCTTGGTTTCTTTTATTTCTAGGATATTTATTTTCTACATGAAATTTCGAATAGTTGCTGTTTATAAATTTACATACATTTTTCCCTCCATATCGATTAACAGTAAAACCAACGCCGTAAATCATAATTTGTACCTCCATTAAACACCGAACACAATGAGATATTACTGACCTCTCTGCAAGATTATTATGCTGAAAATGATCAAATAACAGAATGCTAAATAAAAAATTATTTTCCTTGAAATGCATTAATCTTTTATCTAAAGTTTAACTCCCCAGATTCCTCTGCCACTACTCACTCCCAACCATTCCGCTCCTTCATTGTTAATGGAACTTTGTGGTGCCCAGCTAGTATTACATACTTCGTAGTCGCACTGCCAGCTAGCAGATGGTCCGCGACAGTTTTCTGATATATGACCACCATTTAAACCAGAGCCGGATGGTATAATTGTATTATGCTGATTAAATAGATCCCATATTAATACAAGTGAGTCATCTGCACCAGATGCTAGTGTTCCTCTTCGAGAAGGTGACCATTCTATGCAGTTGACAGCTCCAACATGACCTTTCAACTCAAGAAGAGCCTGTCCTGGTTGTCTTACATCTAGTATGTAAATCAATTTGGAGTCTTGAGAAAAGGTGGCCAGTAAGTGTGCATCATGTGGAGATGCAGCCAGCCTGAGTAATGGCGGCGCGTATGACATTGTCTGCTGTGCCAATGTGGGACTTATTCTTCCTTTACCAGAACCATTATCTATTTTATTATTAGATTAAAAAAGATTAAAAATAAATATCAAATTACCTTTATCATTCTTAGAAGTTGGCTCATAAATAATTGTGCTGTGTTCCAGGCTCCTTAGATCAAACATCCGCACACTACCATCGGCACCACAACTGACAAATACATCTACGCTGTTTGCACAAAATCTGACATCAAATACCTCTTTATCATGTGCTATTAATTGTGTTTTTGCAGTCAATGTTGGTATATCCCAGATGGTACACGTGGTATCAATACTTGATGTTATAATCAGGCTTGGTGAGATAATGTTCCAATCTAGGGAAGTTAAAGGAGCCGTATGTTCTGGAGTTTTTGAGTTCGATAAAAGTGCTAGAGGAGTAAGTTTCATGACAGGTGAATCTCGTCTATTATTTGTAGGTTTTGTAATAGAATTATCTTGAGAAATTATGGGTGCTTCGGAAGGTAATGACCAAAGTCTAAGATGATCACCCGATGTCGCAAGAAGATCAGTGGACTGCTTTTGCGATGATGGAGGCTCCCAGAGCAAGCGGGTAACCGGGTAAGAATGTGATGCTTCAGCTATTTTGACAAACTTTAAACCAAATTTTGGAGTCTCTGGTGAATATTTTTCAGAGCAAATTTGCGTAACTTGTGAGTCAAGTACTTGAATCTGAAGTCACATGTAAGAATATGTTTGAGTTACTGTTCAGAAAAATCTTACAAAATTCTGGCTGTCTTCAAGATAGCTTCCCAATGCTGCTTTACCAGCATCTTGGCCCTGCACTGGCCATTTACACCAATCAAAAGCATATACGGCCCAGGGTGCAATGTAATTGCAGATTTTTGGTACTATACTTGTAGCATCATGAGAATGTGTATTTGTCTCCGATGTATTTTCTGATACTCCAGAGCCTGCACGGGGTCGAATGTCTGCAAGACCTAGGGGTGTGATTGAAAAGGCCCGCTGTGAGCTTTGAGGCGTATACTTCTGACTTGTTGAGCCAGGAAATTGACTTTTCTCAGTTTTGACAGGAGTTTTGGGCGCAAAAGATAAGTATCCATTTCCATCGAGACCAGAGGGACTAGTTCGAGTCTGATTTTGATTTTGAGAAAACCCGGAAACAATAGATCTTGTTGGAGTCAAACGATGTTCCTTAGGAACGTTTTGAGAAGGTGAAAGGCTGTTATTTGCAATCAGTGATATCGACCCAACTCTTCCTGGTTGGAGGGACCCGGGGATTTGTTGTCCTATATTTTGACATTGAGAAGCATCGAAAGCTGCTTGATCAATACTATTTCGATGATTGCTGGGCGCAAACTCTTTGGGAAACAAAGTACTGCGCTGTGAAGCCATGTCGCAATTATTGTGGCTCACAGTTATATCTTGTCATCCTTCTATTAGAAACAATTCTAATTTAATGATGGTTAGACATACCCCAAAGGCATGTAAGCTGGTAGCAGCCAATTCTTGATTTTCATATGAATAATTTGGCCTCGTCAATTATTTCGAAATTAACTGCGACGTGTAAATATTTAGATTATTTCATTATTTCAGTAGGCAGTCTTTAGATTCACTGCAACTATATGGCGTCTTCCTGAGACGTCCCAAATTCTACCTTTCAGACGTTTTCTATGTAGTTGTAATAGGTAATTTCAGGTTTCAACATTGATTGTACACAATGTACTATAAATAATTGTCTACGTCTATCTTGAGGCCAACTTCTAAGACTATACCCCACTAGATGTGTATGTGGGACTATTCTCCAACAATATGTTATATATTAATAACTATTATGACAAAATTCCTTGGCCCTTCTAACGGGTTTGGACTGAAGAAGATTAAGATAACTTAGATGGCGATTCAGGTGAGCGCAATTCATAGCTCTTACAGCGTATACTACTCGGCCTAATAACGACAAAAAGCATGAATACATACTGAATCCTATCACGGCTCTTCAATTCTATCAGAGAAATGCTCATACAATAATACTGCTTGCTGGAGAGGGTCCCTATCTCAAGGCTTATGATGTCTCCGCGTGTAGATTAGTATCTCAATGTCTGATCTTTCATAGCCAGGCAATACATGGAATTGTCGTACAGGATCTTTTGGAAGACAAGAATTCTCTTTGTGTTGTTATTTGGGGAGGATCGCAACTGATTCTTCTTTCAAAGACACAAATTGACCAGCTATTAGATACAAATGTGAATACCAACATAGACTCCGCAGGCAGTGTCTCGGACTGGATCTTGGATGTGTCTATATCACCATTTAGTAAAAAAGCTTGCGCTATTGTTACTGCACATAATACATTAATTAAAGCTGAGCTCAATGAAAAAAATGATAACGTGGAGTTTGAATATCTTTTATCGCCACTAAATTCAAGTCTTTACTGTGCGCATCTAATATGGGACTCACCATTTGCTATTTTAGTGGCCTCTGGAACTGTATTCGGCGAGATTATTGCCTGGAAATGTTGCCTTGATAACAAAATTTCATATTTCTCTAAGTTTAAGGGGCATGAAGGGTCAATATTTGGTGTGGATATTTCACCAACCATTACTTACTCCGATGGTCGTGTTGGCCGACTGTTGGCGAGTTGTAGTGACGATCGTACTATCAGAGTCTGGAATCTTGAAGCAGGCGTCAAGAATAACTTCCCGGTTGAACTCCCCATACGCGAAGATAACACTGGCTTTGACCAATGTGATCTCAAAGCCTGTTCTGGTTCAGTCCAAGGACAGGTTGCCATGGCTATGGGTCATGCTTCAAGAATATGGCGTGTCAAATTCTTTTCCAATAATCCTAAAGATAATGATGAAAAGAGGCTAATCAATTTGATATCTTTTGGAGAAGATGCCACTGCACAACAATGGGTTTTGAACGTTATTTCTCACGAACATGTGCATTCCAAGCCAAAGATTAACTCCTCCTTAGATTCAAAGCATGACCCGATTAAGTTCGGTCTCACACACTATAAATCTTTTGCATATCATTCTGGAAAACACATTTGGTCGTTTGCTTTATTTCAATTTGACCAATGTTACAATTTGAGCACAGGAGGAGCCGATGGAAAAATTTCCCTATATGACATAAATTTACCTCAAAGTTTACATGAGAATCTTAATACAAAACTAGTTATGGATGATATGTTTGTCATTGATAATTCCACATATGTTTTAAACTTGTACAACTTACAAGAAAAATTGGAGTTTTCCCCTTATTTACAAAAAGGTGCAAATCAATTAGAACGAATAAAAGGCTCTTCGAGCTTTCGAGACTCTTTTAATCGCTATGCGTTTGTTTCAGACTTTGAATTCCTTGTAACGACAACATCGGGACGTGTTATACGAGGTTCCATAGGTAATCTTGTGTCATGGACTGAATTGTATCTCCCTCAATCAATTTCCCTAGACTTAAGATCATACACTATCATTGAAGGCTTTCCAAAAACTGGGGTCGCATATATCGCTGGAACTAGTGGCAAAATCTATGCTTACAGTCACAATAAAAATATCGAAAAAGTTGCTGATGTAGAGGGGAAAGTTGCTGATATGTTCAAGATTCTAGATGAAATGAATCAATTTTATGCGCTTCTAGTCACGACTTTACACTGTAGATTAGCTACAATTTTCTATATTGATAGACTTTCTTACAGCTTTTTAGAAACTTTTAAGGTTACCTTACCAGAGAAATTTGTTGTTACTAGTGTCGGCGTGGTGAATGATTTTCTAATCTTCGGCTCTAGATTAGGCCTCCTTGCAATCTATAAACCTAGGCAGCTCCAGATGCCCCTAGATATTTGTGAAATTATGAGAGAAAATGGTGGAGATGCTATTACTGCAATCACGCCACTGAAAACCATTAAACAAGAGAATGGTGCTCAATACTTTGTATCTACTTGTAGAAATGGTACATATACAATCTTTTCGATTGTATCATTTGCTACTAAAAATAGCACCACTATTCAAATTCAACTTGTTCATCGCGGAGCTCCTCCTCTAGGTCCTATGATTGAAAATGCATGGTTCAATGGGCAAGATTTGCTCCTATATGGGTTCAAAGGGAAATGCTTCATTGTGTGGAATGAGACAAAGCAATGTGAGATATTAAAAGTTGACTGTGGTGGTGCCCACCGAAGCTTTGCTTATCTCTCATTGGAAGAGGAAAAGGGAGGTTACTTTATCTACACCAAAGCTTCTAAGCTATACCTTTTTCGCCATAAATGCTCATCACATCAAACTCTTAAACAAGGCGCTCATGGTAGAGAGATTAAAACATGTGCTGTCTCTCAAGATCATAAACTAATTGCCACGGGGGCTGAAGACACTGTTATAAGAATTTTCAAGTATGAGGTAAGCAACGATGAAGATAAAAGATCTGATTGTTTGGCCGTGGTTAAAAAACATACTACGGGCATTCAGAAACTCCGATGGGCTGGATCACAGTATCTATTAAGTAGTGGGGGCAATGGAGAGTTTTTTGTATGGGCGACGAATTACATCCCTAATTTTGGGATTGGTCTAGTCTGTGAAGCTTGTTGCCCACATAAAAATGAAGAGAGAGATCTTCGTATCATCAGTTTTGATGTGACCACCTTATCAGATTCATACCCAAATACTAAGTTATTAATTAGCCTAGGTTATTCAGACTCCACACTTACTACTTATTTTTATTCACGAAAAAGTGGATTTACCCTTGTAGCAAGCGGGAAATATACATCATCATGTATCACACAGATTCGACATATACTTAACTCCCAGAGCCAACTTTCTATTATAACTGCCGCCACCGATGGTGCTTTAGCAACTTGGAACGCTGATATTTTTGGTATTGAGAACTCGACATATATTCCTGGTGAATTTAAACTCTTATCAGTAAATAAACTGCATCAAAATACGGTCAAATCTCTTGAAATATACTCTACTAAGGAGCGAATAATCGTCTTAACTGGTGGAGATGATAATGCCCTTGCTATTTCCGTCTATGATACTTACAAACTAGAGAGGAAGCCTAGCTCTTCTTTTGTATTGAATTCTGCTCATGCTGCTGCAATTACTGGTCTGGCTATTTGCCATGATTACATACCTGAATTTTGTTTATCTAAGAGGGATAGAGAGATAGAGAAAGGGAAGTTTCATCAACGTCTGCGGATTGTGACTTCAAGTACTGATCAACGAATTAAAATCTGGATTCTAGATGTTCTTCTTTCGAATAATACTATTACTTCTGCCACTTCTCCCACTTCTTTAGCATGTCATATAATCAATGATAAACAACAAAATATGAAAGATAATATTACGATAAAACTCGAAAATGATCTTTTCACTTCAGTAGCAGACGTAAGTGATGTAATTGCTTTTCTTGCAAAAAAAGAAGCTGATCTCTCCGCTCACAAAATATTGGTGGTGGGAATCGGAATGGAGGTTTGGAATATTACTAATCCCTGAGCAAGCCAGGCTATTTCCTATTAATTAACAAAAATAAATCATTAAAAGATAAGATTGCTTCTTAAAATTATTATTTCCTTCTTTTTACAAAAGTGAAGCTTTTTTGAGAAAAAAACAAGAAAACAGGGTTTTCACAGATCATAAGCTGTTGATCTCTGGTATTTCTAGAAAACTATATGATTTTTTAATGCTTGTGCCATGATAGGAAATACAGTAATTTGAAAACTACATTAAATGGAGAAAATAAAATACGCATGCGCATTGAATATCTAGTGTACAAGCTTGGAAGGAAGGCGGGAAGACCATTTATTCCCTCTATCTCTTTATTTAAGTACTTTTTTTCTTTTCTCTGAAAGTACTTGAGATTTTTGCCCTCAGTTTTCGCCTGTAGCAATACTATATCGATGTTCAATAGATACATTAAGGCGATCTAAAATAATTTTACGACTAATTAAGGCCTAGTTTCTCTCATTCCTACTATGACATATTTTTACCCTCCCTGTACATTGATATTCCAAGATCAATTTTCTCTGAAAATGAATAGGCACTTTTAACCTCGCAGGCTTTTGAGTGCTGACTAAAATTTCTATTCGAATCTGGATCAGCTTCATTGGAGAGATCTTTCTCAGTGATATTGGTACAGTAATATAGCAAACCTTTCGGAATGTACTTCTAAGTATATGATGGCACTGCACTACTCAATAGTTAGATTACAAGTTTTTACTGCTCAATCATGTTTGAACATCACTCACTATACAACTTATATTGCTAAAACTGCCAAAAGATGTGTGAGAGGTTGAACTTTGAGATATGACTAACATAAGCTAATACAGTTAGTTAGTCGTAGTGAGCCAACGTTCACAATCTTGGTGATATGCACGGTTACTTAGAGACCGTTTTACCCTCTTTAAATTCTAGACACACGATTCACTGTACTACTCTGAGAATTCACTGTAGACTTTCGTTCGACTTGTTGCAGTTGATGCCAACTATTCGGTGCTATTAAAAAATTTAGCATATTAAAAAATTCCATGCCCCCCCCATATGGACTTTTTTGACAGTTCGACTCACCTTGTAATATATATCTATTCATAGCTTCTCGAAATCGACTTTTATATTCCTGGAAGATATCAATTTATGTTAAAAGGATGAAGAATTTTCAATTTTATTCCTACCTTTGGAGACGTCACTGTTGGGCGATTTCGACCACCTCCTGCAAACCCACGATCTGATTCAAAATTAGCACACACTCAGAAAAGAAGTCAAGTATTCAACCTTTTATCCAGGATTCAAGCTTTTTGTCCTTTGGAAAAAAATTAGTGCCCATCAAATTATTTTTACTGACGGGATTTACTTACCCATGTGTATGTGCGCACAACATCAATTATACCTACGACCAACTCCTTACGGGCCTAAATTTAAAAGATAAGCTAGAATCACCTTTAGGGGCTCTTACGAATACCTCATCAATTGCAATCATTAATGAATAATCCATAACGTCATTTCTCTGTAGAAATAATGTATCGTTGAAGATAGCGGCCCGTAAAAGTTTCTTGGAGTGCTAAAAAACGAAAATTTAGTATTTACATTATATCTTAATTTTGTACTGAATAAACTTACTTCGCGTACAAATAAGGGAGATTCATAAATAAACTCAACCATATTCTCATCGAGGAGAACCTCGTTTTGCTCTCCTGTGGACTGTATCTTACGATTTCGCATCGAGCCTTTGAGATCAAAAATTCTTGTTGCAGATCTATCATAGAACAGATTTTCCATTAGAAGAACGTCCCACTTTATCTCAGTTCCAGTCGTTGGGTTTTTAATTATTATCTGATAAAATCCGAGAAGTTTGGCAATAACAGTGGGAAGGTCATGAAATAGAGCTTCTGCCATCAAATTAAAATATGCTGGAGCAAATTTTAAGAATGCTGCTGTTTCAATTGGCGAGAGAGATTTTAAAACAAGGCGGTCGTCTAGGGTCTTTAGAAAAACTGATTTTGTCTTTCCACCTTTCGAATCCCATTTCAAACAACGTGATAATGATTCGACGATACGTTCCGAGACTCCACACTTTCGTCGTACAGCATCAAATTGTTCAGCAAAAAAAATCTTACATTGCATTCGAGCAGATCCATCAACAAATGAATATGCAAGATGTGTACCAGTGGCCCGAAGTAATGATTTTTCGACTCCTGCCTGATTAAAGCCATCCTCGGTAACCTCTCGGGTCTCAATTGTATCAGATATAGGAGACCCATTGTTATCATTAGCTACTTGACCTTGGCTACGAATATCTTGTAATTTATCTTTATAATCTTGTGTCTGTAGAGCGAAAGCGATCAAAGAGCTGGGCTCATCTTCTCTGACAATAACATCAACGTCTTCAAATATATGATCGCTAGCGCTCATTGGGTATTCCAAAGGTGTCCATCCACTTGCAGATCTTTCGGCCCAGAAGTTGGTAAGGAGCTTCATCAGACTATTTTTTTCATGTTTAGGAATCTCAAGTGACATCTCAGTACTTGGTTTTCGAAGTCGCAATTTCTCCATTTTCTCAGAATTACTAGGAGCAATTTCTACAAGCAAAGAATTTTCAACATCGCTAGCTGTACCTTCCTCATCTGATTCTGCTTGACTTATAGTATGCTGATTATAATCAGCTTCTACTACAGTCTCATCTCCCGTAATCATAGTACCAGTAGGAGAAAGAGCACCTGAGTTATCAGTAGCTGGTAGTGTCTCTATTACTTCAACTTCTTTAGGCGTCCCAAGGGCCCGGGAGTCATGTTTAATAGTTTTTTGTGTACATATATCTTCATCAATGTGACTATGTTCCTCAACAGCCTCATTGACATCTCTGTAAACTTCAACTATAGGCTTTGAAGACGCTTTCGGGAAGGTTCTTGATTGAGTTACTCGAGCTGCTCGTTGCTTCCGATCGCGTAATCGTTCCTTTTCAAACTCTCGGCTCAGCTGCTCAAAATGCTTTGCAAGATTTGAAACCTTTGAATCCTTATACTTATGGTGAATAGATCGTGGAATCATTGAGTGGCCTGCTTTTCGGAGCGCTTTTATTGTTTCTAAATCTAGATGCTCTGGATTTTTCCTCCCAGCTAATTTCGCCTGCTCCACTCCTAAAGGTGCATTAAGTTCAAGTGGCGGAGTTGATAATCCTGAACCAGCTCTTTGATCGTTTTTTTTACTTTTGACTCTCGCCTTAAAGTTTGCTCTACGAAGAATGTGTGGAGGTTGTGGTTGAATGCGACCAAAAGTTGGCGATGCAACACTAATGCTACGACGTGAAGATACACGTTCGGTGGGTCTTGGAATCCCTGACATCTCAGATAGACTTGAGACACTTCCTGCAATTGATTGGCTACTTCTGTGTATTTTTTCCTCACTTTCTGAATGGATAGATTCTAGAGAGGAGCCGGAAAGACATCGATTAGTCGATGCAAAAGACGTCAAATTATCGTTAGGGGAACAATCATTGAATGGAAGAGCTGGTGTTGTATTATTTAGATTCGTTGTATCTTTTTTCGTAGGTGCTATAATATCTATATGGCTAATATCTTTGTTATCAATACAAATTGGAATATCGGGAACTGATATACTACTGGATGGCTCCTTTAACGATAATATTTTCTCGGTGGTAGTAGAAAGCTGTTTACTATTTTTAGATTCTCCCACAACGGTTGATAGATCATCTTGCACCTCGTCCGTCGAAAAATTCGATGGGTTGGAAGTTTTATTCGGTACAGTATCAAAAGATTTTTTATCCAGATTAGGAGTTACCTCAGGAGCTTCAACTATTATGGTAGATGGTGTAGAATCATCACGATCGATAAACATTCCCTTCAGCTGAAGTGCTGCTAGTCTCCTTATATCTTTTTCGGACGGAAAGAAGTTTGCATCAAAGTCAGCAAAAGCATCGTCCCACTTGGCGACTATTTCTTGCATTTCTCTAACGGCTCGATTAAGAGGTATTATCTCATAATACTTAGACTCCATATATTTCTGCTGTAGTTTCCGTATAAGTGCTCCATGCTCTTCGAGTGCAAGTTTGCTGAGTCTTTCCACTTCAGCTTTACATGCTTCGGACTTTTCGGGTACAACACTATCTATGTTGATGCCTTTTATTCTTGAATGCACAGAGGCCATGAATCTGTTCCACCTCTCTTCAAACTTTGAAAAAATTTCATTTTTCAACGAGAGATCGTGGTCAACTTTCCAGGTAATTCTTGCGCGGGGAACGATAATTTCGAGTAAATCGATTGGATCGTAGTGAATTCTAATCGCAACATTTCGGTAACCAAAGTAACGCAAATGATCTCGATGTATGTCGTGATTGCAAAGCCCGGCCCGTAAATGTAATTTAGTGCTCCAAAATGAAAGTTCTAAATACTTACCCAAAGAATATTTCCATGTATTTTCTGACATAGGCATAACAGGGGTTTCTTTTCGGCAAATCTTACAGTAACTCCACATAAGAATTGAGTCTTGAAGACCCTTTATCTTACAAGGAAACTTTTCAACAAATACTGTTATACGAGCTTCACCATGGACATAAGTTCTATGGTGTTCGCACATTTTTCTTTCACATCCATTAGAAGCACATGAAATATTTGCATTAAGGCAAAGGTCTTCTACATATTGCCCTAGAGTACAATCTGAATCGAATTTGACATGCTCATTGTAAAACACCAAAGTTAACAAGTCAGGACCAGCGCAAGGAATTGATGTTGCTGTACATACAACAGTATAAAGAACTGTTATATTTTGGTGCGCATAAGGTTCAAACAAGTCGAGGCTACCCTGAAGATAATTTTCCCATTGTCTCTTTTGAGTTTGATAATTATGTAATGCTTTATCATATTCAGCATCATGTACTGCATGAAGAATTTCCATTATCTGTCGGGGGGCTCCTTTGACGGGATTATGCACCATTTCTGGCCTGATAAGTTGAAATTTCTGGGGTTTGGATTTCTCCATTTCAGTTTGTTCTACATAATTATCCTGATCCCTAAGCCTTTTAAAATAGATGAGCCTACGCTCTTGTTCACGAGCCCGCATTAATAGATAAGGCTGTACAAATTTAACAAATGGAGATGCTGATAGGATTTTAGTTTGATATTTGGCAACAATATCACTGTAGAACGTAGGCATTGGAATATCTTCTGGTAGCTGGTCTTCCTCTGGGTTATTCAAGTGGGGTTCATGATTTGGGTTCAAAACTGAAGTACCCACAGAAGGCGCATTATCTTGCTTTTGTGATTGTGTGCTGTCAACTTGTATTATTATTTTTGATTGACCATCTTCTGATTGTTCCTGGCCATTCTCCAACTTAGATTTCCCATCGGTGTACTTACTAGTTAAATTTTTATCGCTTGACTCTGGCGATGCCCGCTTGTCACTGATAGTCACATCTCCGCTATTATTTGCTATTGATGGGATGAGGACAAATTCGTCACGCATTAGACTGGTTTCAAGCTTCAAATTGTAAACAACGTACAACATGAATTCTGTAATACGCTTCATTTTAGTTAGTATTTCCATATTTCCACCTCTAAGGACAATAGTACATCCCAAATCCTTAGAGCATCCAGATAGGTAGACATAGGTTTTCTTTTTACAAGGAATATCTTCGTGTACATAAGTCTTGAGGTCAAATCCAGCACTTTTACCAATACGAACAGGCTTCAATGCCACCATATCAATTGATGAAATAATTTCCGTTTGGGCACAGCGTGAAACCGCCTCAATAACAGACTGTTTCACATTATATGCAACTGCAATACCAGCTTCTGTCAGATACTGCAGAGCTAGTCCAGATACATGTTTTTGTACAAGAAGTAACTGAGGACGTAGAGAAGCAATACGATTAACCATATTTCTTAAAAATTCTTTTTCTTGAGCTATTACTGGCTCAAGACTCATAAAATGATGTTGATGACGTTGATACTCTATCGGAAACGAAACAATTACAATTCGTGGATTAGATATAGTGCGAGACATACTTTTCAAAGCTAAATTCTTTGTGAAAACAACCCCAGATACATATGCAGTAGCACCAGGTTTTCCTCCAGGGATTTTTTTAAGTTTCACATAGTGACGTATATCGATGTCATCTCCAGATCTTACATTTGGGTTTACATCATCAGTACACTGCAATAGAATCGGTACTAAAGCTTTCTCCCAAGAGACAAGATTAGGTATTTTAGCGTCATCTAACAATTGATATAGTAACTTTCGAACGTGATGTAAGCTAGCACTGTTTAATTCGATAGGTGGAGCTTTTGAATCTCTCATTGAAGCGCTTCGTATCATTTTTGAGTTTCCACGGGTAGATAAAGATTCTTTACTAGCCGATTTCTCATCAATGTTTCCAAATCCTGGAGCTTGGTGCCATGGAGATGTACGAGTATAATGAAGATTATTGCTTGTGGCACTTAGGTTTCGGCGGCGACTTTGTCGAGAGAATCCCCCCATCGATGCATTACCATTAAAATCATCAATATTTCGACCAGTAAAGCTGATACCACTGGTACTCTTATCTGCTGCTCTTACTCGATGTTTTTTTCCATTACTTGAGAGAGACCCAAATCCTGGTCTATCGTTATCAAATATAGGAGACATTATATTAGCCTGATTTATAGTTGCAAATATACTCAATTGCTCATCAGCACTTGAACCCTCATCAGACATGTAGGGGGCCAAATCTGGGTCGATAATGTTGTCGTCATGGAATGCAGGTAATTTCGACTTCTTACCTATATCATCAATTATACCACGATGAAATGGTGGTCTTTCATCTGCAATATTTTTAAATCTACTAATCAAGTTGTGTTTTGAGTGATGCCTCTTATGACTAGACGAAGGCGGACGGCCTCCAGTAGAGAGGCCAATAAGAGACCTAGATGAGCTGGGTCGACTCAGTTGAGGAACATCAATTTCAAGCACCGCTGAACGTCGATTTGTGGAGTCGTCGATGCGTCGAGTTGCAGGGATCGCCATCATTGGTGTTGCTAATGGTCTAGCTTTAGTATTTCCATCTAATGGGTCAATCCCTTGACCAGGATTAAACATTTCTTCGTGGACATTAGCTTGAGCGATTGGTCCATAATCATAATTTTGCGATTGCAAGATTGTTGGTAAAGTTGAATCGTCAGCAGAGTCTTCGGATCCACTGCTATCATGACGTCTATTGATAACATCAAGACAAGTCGTACAAACTCTCAAAGAGCCTTGAACACCGAATCGCTGACCAGATACAATAGAGGTGCATTTAGAGTCAAAAATACATCCACATGTACGACAATGATGTTTCCGCCGAAAAGCAGAAAATGTGTCCCCACAGAGGAAACACTCTTTACATATATCATCAGCCATCCAGAATTCCTTACTGAGAACTTGTTTCCTCATCTGTTCAAGTCTGACATTAACTACTTCAGGGGTACCCTCATTTGATGTCGTTCCAGATGTTCGGTTTTTTCCAAGGGATGCGAGCTGGGATCTATCATCAACTGAGAATGATCCATGGTAGACACTATTCTGAGCCGAAGTATTAGCAGGATTAGCTTCAGAGATAATGTTTTCTACTGAACCCAATGATGCTATTGAAGCTTGAAATCCTGAAAGATAAGATTGTGTAACATGATCAATTGCAGCTGGTCTTTTGGCCATACTACTTACACTCAAATTGGCACCACGAGCTGCCTCTGTAGTTCGTGTAGAAGAGAATGTTGAATTAGCTGCACTAATCGGCCCTGAAATTCTATTCCCTTTTTCGATGATTCCATCTCCACCTAAAGGATCGTTATCATGCATAACTTTAGTTTCAGCATCAATCAAATTAGCTTCATTAGTTTGTACAGCCTCTTTAGTATAAGGATCATTCGAGTTATGTTGTTTTTGTTTGGTATCATTGTGTTTAAGCATTGTTGAAAGATTTCGTGGGATTGGATTGGTGGAGACTATAGTTCCCAAAATACTACTGTCAAGATTTCCTTGTACAACATCTTCGTTTTTAAAAGCACTGACGTTAACAGGTGCAACTGTGGGAACAGCGGCTTTTGAAATTGTAGCCTTAGTCATTGATGTCATAGAAAGTCTTCCAGATGATATAGATTTGGCTGTCGCTGAAGCTGATTCTACTGTGCCCGAGATTTCTTGACTTGTGGTAGTTAAGGATGATCCAGTTTTCTCTTTGACAATGCCAACAGCTCCACGGAATCGACTATAGAGTCCGGACAAGCCATTCTGCATAATATCTCCCGTAATACTCTTTGATTCGGCATTTGAAGCAGAGGATGGAGGTACAGCAAATTCGTTAAATATAGTTAGGGTTTCTGAATGACTTGCAGTGATATGTATTTTGTCTAGAGCCTGGGCTAGTTGTTCATTGTCAATTGTGTCAGATTCAGAGATAGATGTTTGCGAATTGTTCCTGGGTCTAATATTTAGGCTAGGTTGTAGAGAGTGATCTACTGAAGCTCTGAAAGAATTTTGAGAGGACATGACAAATCTAGCGACTACTTAATGAATTGAACTAATTACAAAGTAATTGAAGTACTGACTTAGGCTTGACTCTGAGATAGGAGAAGATCTTAGGTTACTGCCGCCAAGACGGCTGTGGTAGCTTGAAGTCATAACATCGACAGCAGTTAGTAGCAAATAGTTCTTTAGTTTTGAGCGATGGAGACTATTCTGTATTTCTAGATCAAAATTGATTAGCCCGCTGTACTTCTTCACTAGGTACAAGAAAAGAGATAGAAATTTTCGAACTCTTTCACATGTTTATGTAAGTCTTTGTAGCCTAACTCTTTGCATTTTTCAATGAATCTAATTATCATTTTAAACAATACTTGAAGTAAGTGTGTATATGTTGTAATCAGCTTGGATGTTTTTGGCCTGTAAAGCGACAGTATCACGATGACGTTTACTAGCGGGGCCTTAATCGTGCCCCCTGCCCTTCGGTTGTATGTCGATCGTGATGATTCTACAGAGGTACAGTTTTTAACTTTCCCATCTCCAATATGAGAGCTCTCATAGGGAAGAAGGGAAAGTTAAAGGCTGTACCTCTGTACACGATCTACCATAATAGTTGAAGCTCCTGAGGTAACTCCTTATCTAGATAAAAAATCTTTTGATACTGTACCGAATAAAACTTCCAACCCATCGAATTTTTCGACGGACAAGGTGCAAGATGATCTATCAACCGTTGTGGGAGAATCTAAAAAAATACTTTATCATTTTTTAAATAAAAATTGGATTGGAGAAGTAAACAGATGCTTATTTTAGAACACAAGTTTATGATTAACCTATAAGTGCTGTATTGGCTGGAGATCACTTAACCAAGGAGGTCGTAAGTTTTTGAAGCTTTTGAATTACATGTTTGAAGCTGATATTTATGCCAAAACAACTATGCCTCAATCACGTCATACTGAAGACACAATTCAGAATGCGATTATCTTTAGAATAAATAATTCTAGCATTGTAATTATAGAATGAGCCTCTATTCAAGCAATCATACCAGCGGCTACTTTGGCGCTACAAAGGACGCTGCCTACCTTCTTCAAGGGGGGGCATAATAAGCGACTATCTGAGCTAAAAGATCAAGCTTTAAAAAATTATTTGCTTATGCTACATTATGCAACAACTCCCGCTAGGATAGGAGAGCATCAGAAATCTGCTATCAGCTTACTTTAAGTGGAAAGAAGAGGGGGCTTCAGTTAGATGGCCTAGAAGATGATTGCAATGAAACATGGAGTTTTGGAAACCTCTGAGTACGGTACCGAGTAGCAGGCTAGATACAAGAAGAATTTTGTTGAAAACTCTTTGGCAAAGGAAAAGCTTTGTTACGTTGTAGTCAAAAAACTTTGACAGGATCTAGAATATGAGGTACTAAGTCAGCTAGCTCTTGTTACTTGAGACAGTATACCAAGACCTCTCTCAGTAACCGTAAAAGCGGGAAGCACAGCCCTAGTCTGTTTCTATTCTCAAGAAATGAAAGGATCTGCTATTATAAATAAAAGTCACCATTTTAAAACTCTGTTTATCGACTATTAGTTTTTTGATTAAGTGCTAATAAAGAAGGCTCAATGATATTTGTAATTTTTGGAGCAAAGATCTAGTGGCTACTCCCATATGATAAGGTGTTGAATGAGTCTCCCCAATTATTTTAACTGCTCTACTATCTTGCAAAGTGCTTTGAATAATATACGATTTCGATTATTCGAAAATTGCGCTTGTCGAAGCCTCTTTGCTAATGACTGCTTGTTTCCATTGCTCTTCATACATGGGATTGTTTTACCGAGCCATTTTCGATTTAATTATGGCCCTTGCAAAAATTAAATCAACTTTCTTACTTGGCTGGACATTTTTAATGAATCTTTTTAGCTCTGAAAGCAACTAAGTTACTTAAGTCTGCCTGACTCACTGCAGGAGCTTAGTCCCAAAATGAGGATAATACATTATTCCTTGTTTAGTAGTTTAGTCGAGAAAAAAATAAATTCAGCTCTCAAATCGATTTTTAACTTTGACAAACCCAATCGTGATGATAAGACAGAATATATGGGAAAATTGATCTTCTAGAAGATAGTGGAGAAGATGACAAAGGAATGCGGAAGAACCAACAGTAAATAAAATTTATAATTGGCGTATGGGTGAAGAGCATCCTATTGAGTCCTTTATTTTCACGAATATTGTAGACAAGGGTAAGAGGGTTTGAAATACAAACGCTTAAGGTTTTGGTAGTAAGCTCAAACTATCTTAAGAAGTGGATAGAAAAATATCGAAATTAAAATTCAGCTAAGTTTTATCCATATTAGAATTCTGATCGAGATTCAACATATATTTTCGATTCTTCATTCATGCGGTGATGAGCCTATAAAATTTGGATACTAAATCGAGATGGTTTTGAATTAATGGGATCACTAGATCACAAGGCTTGAGTAGCACTCCATTGATGCTTTTTTTTTTTTTTNNCCTTAATGGATACGCCACACTAAACAACAGATTCCTCCCTTATAAACACTACAAAATTACCGCCCAATCTAAAATTTCTATAACTAAGTCTATTCTGTGCCTAACACATCCTTATATTCCTCGCCCATCATTTCCACAAATGAGAGG
>MCFK01002806.1:0-18519 GCA_003610855.1 Erysiphe neolycopersici | reverse complement strand
ATCACCATCAATTTAAGTTCAAAAATATATCTGAAAAAATAGACTACTATTGCATTCATATTATTATCATATAGTTTATATTTTTAGGAAATTAAAAATGGTGTTTATGGGCCTGTAAACTTATTTTTCTAGATTTTAAAAAACACTTCATTAATTTATACCACCTTCACTCCCCAGACACTCTTTTTTTGCTGTAAAAATTGTAAAAATTGCAGATTTTGCACTGAAATGTCTCCTGAAAGTTTTATTATATCTATTAGTGAATTGATCGTGATGTTGGGCTTGAAAGTTTGTGACGATGGAATTTAGATGTTTTTTTGAGTGATCTTCGAATAAGTAACGTTTTCAACATTTCGGTTTTCAACATTATGACTGAAATCAGATTGTAAGTCTGACCGGCCCTAATACTGAGTAGAATCTTCCTATGAGAAGATAGAGTAGAATTGAATACACATCACATAAATTAAACAATATCGTCATAATTTTACCATATCATATTTTAACAAAATATCTTCATCACAAAGTAGATTTGTTTACTTTCAATATTTCAAGTGAAGAGGGCAGTATGAGATAGCAACCATTGCTTGTTCAGACAGACAAGACAGTCTCTCTTCTGTGCCCATTGAGGCCAGTCCAATTTTAGGCTAAGCGATAATCAAACAAGTGTCTACTTCTTTTCACAAAGGAAACGAGGTCCGATCTTCAGCTCTTCAAGCAGAAAAATTTTATCATTGTTATATGCCATATTTAGATATAAGGTTTTAAATTTCTAATTTTACTCCACAGATGGTTTTCTGTATAAGCCCAGTGATTGAACAGATTGAAACCATACAAGCCTGAAAAGATCTTGATCAGCCCTCAATATTTTACTCTAAAAAACTAATATCTTCTTCGATACCCGCTTCTTCCCACAGCTCTTCTCGTGTCTTTGTTTCCAGCAACAAATCCTCCAAGCACTGAAATGCCCGTTTTCGCGCCAATTGTTTTTTAGTCCAGTAAATCAACTCCTTGTCAACTTTCAATAACTCCTCACGAGTCACCATCTTGTTCTCACCACTCCGATAATGTTGTAATCGTTCTGTTTTAGCAGTATTTTCGACTCGTAAATTTTCGATGTTGGTAATTAATTTTTTTGTAGTTGGTGTATTTTTCAATATTTCCAGACTTTTTGTGTTTGCCTTTAATTTTATCTTCATTTCCTTGATATTCTCTTTTAATTCCTTAATCTCTTCATCCATTTGATTCAATTCTTCAGGTCCAATATTATCTGTATCATCTTGTAATGCCCAGAAGATCCATTGAGACCCTTTTTCATTCCCACGCGTCGACTTAGACTTAATTTTACCTGTTTCGCCCATTTCTTTCAATAGTTTATCTGCCACTGTTTTACCCACCTATTGCAAGCACCCAATCATCCATCAACAAATATCAGTCACCAATAATCGTAGAGCTGTAATATATATATATATATATTAATAAGACGAGAATTAAATAAAATACATACCTTGCCATGCAGATTTGCACATATCTCTGTCGCGCTATAGGGTCGGTTTTGGTCTTTTAGATACCTGAGCATTAATGCTATTGCGTCATCACCATGTAAAGCTAAAACCTTCTCCTTGACTTCTTTCGCACCTTTGGAAGAAGCATTAATTTCTGTCTTCTTTGCTTCTGATTTTTCTTTTTTCACTTTTTCAATTTTCGGTTTCTTTTCAATTTTTGCTTTAAGAGATTTTGATGCCTCTTTCTTGATCTTTTGCGAAGGAGAAGCAGGATCGGTTTCCTCCCCATCGTCAAGTTTATGTTTTTTTGGGGGCATTCTGACTTTTTGCGTCAAATAAAGTTAATTTCATGAAAACTTGATAAACTCAATAGTGTCGTAACTTAAGTTTGAAGTCTAAGTTTACACAGTATAATGACGAATAGCTTAACACACAAATGATTGAGAATAAAACTTTATAATATTCATTTGTGAAAAATAAAACGCGAAGGAATTACAATTGAAAATACTGTCATATGACAAATTTTTATGCATTTATGCAAAGTTGCGTGAGAAAGATAGATGAAACTAAAAGGTCGACGAGTTATATTTCACATCTCCAGTCGTAACTGATTCATTTATTAAGGTAGCTTCATTATAATTATTAATCGGCCATTACGCAAAATCCAACGCCAACACCAATCCAATTAAAAATTAATTATTTTACAATGAATTCTTAAACTCTTCATAAAAAGTCCACGTTTACATGACAGACTGGAAATTTGAGAGTTAATATAAGATAGAACGCATTAGCAGAGTATTAACTTACACATTCGCCTTCCTTATTTGCAGCTGGAATACCCATTTCTTCAAACGTTGCGGGTCCAGTTTTTTTTGGCTGTGGTGCGGTAACAGATGAAGATCCAGGCGGTGATGGAAGTGGCCGAGTTTTACTTTTAAATTCTTTACTAGGTCGAGATTGGGAAGAAGTATTCTGTTGTGGCTTTGGTCGTGGCTGGTTATTTGAACTTGGCTGTATTTGTTGTAGATTGGATGTACTTTCCCGATCAGTTCTTAATGGATACTTGACAGCGGGATCTCGTCTTGACATAGATGATTCATGTTTATTGATTGTAGGTCTCCCGTGATAATCATCTGGATGTTGTGGGGGCCGTATTCTATTCATATTTGGTGAGGAAGCAGGTTTCTGTAATCTATATGGGCCTGGTCCATTTGGAACATATTTATGCAGGCGGTTTTGTAAGCCTTGATTCTGAAAAGCTGGTGTTCTGAATTCTAGCTGCTGATTTTCCCGTCCAGCTGATATTAAACGGTTTCCCGAAGATTCTGATTGGCCCCCATACGTGTGGGCGGTACTCAAACTAGATGATGGTCTTAATTCGCTTGTAGATCTTGGGGGATTTTCGCGAAAATTTGCCTCAGTTTTCGCATGAATGAGACATTGGCGAACACCAAAAGCTGAGTGTGGTCGATCTGATCCCTGGTGAAAGTCTTCAGCGTAAGTTGTAAAATTGGTATCATCTAGAGGATAGGGAGCTATTGAAACAGGCCGGTTAGTAGAGTTTGATGGTGGATTTAATGGATTAGCCGGTGAATTATTCATGTTAGCAACTTTAGGAGGTATAGTTCCAGGATAAGAATTCCTTTGATCTCCAATTTCAGGGCTTGTATCACAACCTACGTAAGGTTTCTGGGTATCTTTCACATCTTCTCTAATAGGCATCGGGACTCCATAAGAGTTTATCATGCTTTGTGTATTTATTTGTTCTCTTTTAACAGTTGGCAGTGAAGATGGCGGTTTTCTAAATCGATCTGGCCTTTCCCCGCGTTGAGAACCATAACGTGATTTAATTCTATTAACTGCAATCTGTTCGTGATCTTTTAGAGAAAAGACATTATTGGCTTTAATGTTAGTGATTCTTTCCAATGCGTCTGCATTTCCGTGCTCTGCTGCTTTTTTATACCATCTTTCTGATTCATGAAGATCACTTGTGACATACATACCAATCTCATAAAAATACCCCATGGCAAACTCTGCCATAGGTAGTTCAGTAGCAGCTGCTCTCTGTGCATAGATGAAAGCTAATTTTTCATCCTTTTCAAAGAGATCTTCGTAGCCACACAGAAACCATTTACTGATAGCCATGTCAGCAGCAGCTTCTCCTTGTCGTGACGCTAAAGTATTGTAATGTAAAGATAATGCAGGATCAAACTCGCAATCTAACTGACATAGTTCATATGCTAGTCCCATCTTCACCTGTGCCTTACTAAATCCTAGATAGGCGGCTTTTTCAATAATCTTCCTTGCCTCTCTAATATTGTATGGTAGATATTGCTCTGGAACTGAAATATTTGGGAGCTCTCGTGCAACTAACATTCCATAAACATAAGCACCTTGAGGGGAATTTTCGTCCGCAGTTTCAGCCGCGAAACGCAGTAGACTGACTGCACGGCTGTAATCAACAGGAGTGCCATGTTGGCCTAGTAAAGTCATCATACCCAGTCTATAGTGGGAGGCTGAATCGTGTAAAGCAACCCCCCGACGATAGTGTTCCATAGCCTTGATAGGATTTCCTGAGTTCTCATACTGCATACCTATCCGATAATGAGCTCGTGCAAATCCTTTTTCCGCAGCACGAGTATAACATATAAATGACTCCTTTTTGTCCATAGGATATCCAAACTTGCCAAATTCAGCCCAGTATGCCTTGATGAATTCTGCCTTAGGATGACCCTGTTCTCCCAAATGCTTTACAATATTTACTGCGTCTTCACGTACTTCACGTTCAAGTTTTGGTGTTATCGATCGGACTGGTTGATTCTCAGAAATCATACGAGAAGCATATTCATTTTCTATATCAACCCATAAAAGTGCATCCTGAGCCCACGCAAGTTGTATTTCTGGGTCTATCGATTTGAGGATTTGGTGTCGCACCTTCTCAAGTAGTTCACCTTTTTCTTCAGCAGACAAGGGCACACTTGGTCCTTGACTTTGAGTCCTAGGAAAGGGATTAAACGTGATGGGTCCTGTACGTTGTGGCTGTCTGTAGTTATCAATAATGCTCTGATATATTGCTTGATTGGTATGTTCAAAGCCGACCCAGAAGGTTTTGCTCAGTGATGAGTGGCTTGTGTGTGTTTGGTCAAAGTTTGAAAATTTTAAGGGAATGCCAGTTGATGAAATGCTTGAGTTTCGCGACTGGTTGGTTTCGAGCTCGAGGCGTGCAAGTCCTTCCTGCATATTGGAAGGAAACTTAGGCAAAGTACGCTGTGGTAATGGTGATATAACCTCTGGTAAATCTAGGTCACCATCTCTACCAGGAACATAACTAGCAGTGAGCTGGGGCTTGATCGGTGTAGTCATGCTGGTTTTTGATGTTGATATTTTAAAAGATAGAAGGGCCTGTTACGGAAGTAACTGGAGGCGGTGAGCTAAGAGAACGCAGACGTGGGCTCGTCACCGGTGTTAGAGTCGTCGCACAACAATAGAAGCTGAAAGGAGAATCGTAAGTGTCTTATATTTTCTTAATTGGATACAAATTAATGAGGCTGGTATCATTAGTCGACATACTAAGTGCAATTATTTGCCTTGGACTAATATTTTATCCTCCCCAGTTTCGAAATATCGTTTCGTAGGCAGAATCAGTGAAGATTCAGGCGAGCGCTCAAATTGAAGAAAACCAGTTATAATTTCTGATTTACATTACCTCCAGGAGATGAGCGTTTACTAGACGTGGAGCGGAATCACTTCTCGAGCTCTCCTAAATCAAAATGTGAAGAAATAAGGGTTGACTACAAATTGGAAATTATTAGATCCAGGCAAGTAATAAAATGAAGCCTAATATGCATTTGTCATGTACCTTGCTAAGTAGTTTATCAAGCTCTCTCTATCTCACAACCACGCAATCTTCATTTACATTAAATCAACGTTTTCACTTTCTGAAGCCGATTATCGCAGTGGCAAATGAAACAAAATCTCTAATTAAATAATGCATAATTCCTATCGGGAGTATTCCTGACAATCAATTATTACAGAGAGAGGTAATCCGGTGTCTTTTGAGAAATACTACGGTATCAAACCCGCGATTTTCCTGCGGAAATTACGCTATCTGAACTCGTTCATTTGCTAAGACGATAAAGAGCTGATAATCACGATCTTTATTCTCTACACGATTTTTTTTTCCGTTTCGAGTTCATCCCATTTAGCCCTGCTGAGTTTCATCACACTTTCTTACGGCGATGCTCAGGACATATTTGAGAGTTCGTCGTCTCACTTCGCCATTGTAAAGCAGGCAGACTGCTCAAACCAATTTATAAAAAATCAATGAGTCAATATCCGAATAATATGGCACTGAATCTCCAACCAATTAAGGTGCCTTGGCCCTCAATGGTTGTTGAGACATTTCTGCTTACAATCTGCGAATCCTCCGACATAACAAATCATCAGCTTTACATCAGTGTCTCAATTCTACTCTCCCCTCCATAAAATACATATTGATATATTATAGAATCTCAATTTCACGAGCTCAATTAAATTACCAGTGATGGGGTCATTTCCAGAATAATGAACTTTTTTCTTCCTTTCCCATCCAAGAGCTTGAGGGGGAAAGAGAAATGTCTTCATTACTAGAACTTCTCTTGCGTTCCTCAACGCACTAAATAATTTGTGTATAGAATGCTACTACAGAGATTCACCCGGAGACCTGCAGTCTCTAAACATCTCATCCTCTTTGCGTTAGTTTGCTCTCCATTATGTGTCACAAAAAGGCTCACTTCAGTACCTGCCGACAAAGTCTAAATTTGGTTTTGCTATTTAACCTTAAATAATGAAATACTGTTTCACAACGCTCTTTTTTTCAATAGTATCGATGATTGTAAACTCTATTCAGCTTTCTAGACGTTTTCCTTTGCCTAGCATTAAGGGATGCTATTATCACTGTATCATATATACTTCTAAAGACACCCATGTCGATTGAGAGAAGGGATTAAAATGGGTCTTGACTATGAGAGGCTACAAGGGCCGATCATAACACAACAACTTGTGCCTTAGATTAATCTTTCTACTATGAAGCTACATACACTTAGGGAAGAGAGGCTTCTTCACTCTTCTATAGATTCAACTCACATTGGGCCCCTGGCGCAGACTTGCAATATTTTTCGACGAACATTACTACTCTTATCTTCTAGGCTTCTTGCTGCGAATTCAGCAGCCCTTTGTCGTCTTTTTGGAAATTTCTCGACAAGTTTGAAGTAAACCTGAATTGTTCGGCATCGAAAACACGGGTTGACGTCTAGAAATCGATCCTCAAGAACTTCAAAAAAAAGCATTCATTTGTGACTTATAGTTGTCACCACGTTCTTCCTGTCGACTTAAATATAAGCAAGGTGTAATCCTTCTTTTCCCCTGCATAACATAACCCTCATGCATAATTCCTATGCTTAGGCCCACACTGTCTAGATTATCCCTGCTCAGTAAATCCGTACAGGTAATTGGATGCTTAATAAGCAAGGCTGCGGCTAGACCTTCAGCAAGTTTAGATGGAGATAATAGGCTTTTGTAGGAATAAATCACGTTAAATTGCTTAATTATCTATGATAATTATTGAGGACTGAAGATAATTTTTTGAATGAAATAATTTAGAAGAGATTTTGAAGAGGTTGATGTTAAGATTATGAGCTTACTTGGGGTGTAGTATTACCTCTGTAATACTAATAGGTTTATGTGCATGGAGTATGTATATTATAAAGATTGTACTATATTGTATTTTTTGTATTATATATAAGATTATTAAGGTCACTTATATATTTTTATATATATATATATATTTCTGTTGGTTGGTATACGCTCTCTACGAGTATACGAATACATAAGGGTGTGAGAGTTAAATGCTAGAGATTATCACACCAGGTGACGGGAAATCAACCATCGTGTAAAGATACGAGATCATTTTATCAACTCAGCAGTCAGTCAATTCCATGCTCTCAACACCTACACATAACTAGGTCACCCACCCACCGCATGCACAACAGTAATGAATCACAACATTTGAAAATAATTGAATAGTGGTGTTGTCTAAAATGTAGGCTGGCTCTGCTACTGCTACTGCTACTGCTACATAGATTCCAGAGTTGAAGAATTAGAGAATGAAAATTTTCCTTAATGTTGCTGAGGGCCGGCCCCTGTAATGACTCTATAATTAGGTCAGTGGCCAAAATGAGCGGCCGTACCGAAAAAAAAAAAAAAGGCTTGAATACTTTCTATCTTTATGAAAACCAACATACAAACCATATTTTCTATTCAAATACTAAAAAGTAAAAATCTATCACTGAATCTTCCGTTGGCTCAATATCATATCGCCCCTTAAAATGGCCAGACACCTGTAAAAGGGCTATCCCATCACCAAAACATTGAAAACAAAATAAGCTGGTCGTAATACTGTCTGTTTTTTTTTTTTAAAATATCTAGCAAAAAAAATATCTATCGATTTGGGTTGGAAGGGAAATATATAACGTAGTTAAGCTAAATGAAAGTTTAACCGTATCTATGATCCTTACTTATGCCATCGGCGATGTATACCTGTAACAATACCTCTTATGTATAATATAAATAAGCACTCACTACTCGGAGTCACAGCCGGATGACCCTCAGAATCTCTATTTTTTCCAATTTGGACTAGATTACCCCTACCTATCTATCATTCATTCATTCACGTCCAGGTAATGAAAGGAAGGGACCAGATACTACTAGTTTTGGTAGCTTATCTCATACTTGTAAGGAGGTAACATTATAAAGTTCTCAATTGTATCAATGTCATCTGAGTGGGCTAAGCGGCGTGAGTGAGCTCCCGTCCTGGCCTAGAGCTTGCATGGCTGTAACGGTTTCACAGCAAAGTGAAGAGTCAGCCATATATATCTTCAGGAAAATTTAAATTCTCAATAATCAAGTTGTGCTTTATCATTCAGGCTAGCATCGTACGTAATGCGTTCGATATAAATAAAATAAAATTGGTATTAATTGTTTGATAAATTATCTTGATATATTTTGTCTGCCCTGAGAGCGCATTTCTCTATTCAAACGTTTAGACACTGACTGCTAAAGGAGATCGTATCTGAGGAAGAAACATGTTCAGACGAATTTTGAGTGTAGGTTCCCAGGCCAAAGATAAGTAAACCAATCACGATGATGGTATCTTCTTATTTAATATGGTTGTGTGTGATGAAACTGTGGGGAGAATTTGCAACCGGCGGGGGAGAAGTAAAGATAAAGTTTATCTCCAGGACTGCCAGATATTTTAATCTTCAACTAGCACAAAGACTAGTAGGGATATTATCCCTGAAGCGAGGCTTTGGGCCCCCACCCTACCCCATGGCACACTGTACTCCTCTGTCTACCTTACTACATGCTACCCTTTTGATACTGTTAAAGATATAAATTTAAATTTTCTAGCAACTGAATTATCTACATTATGCTACTGTTATGGTTATTTCGCTATGGGCAATAATATTCAAAACGTTGCTCTTTTTCTTCTAAGCCTGCCACATAAATCTGTGAATTATTTGCGATTGCAATAAATACATCATTGCCATATATTCTGGGCAATTAGGCCCAACAATAGATTCAAATGCGTTTGAGAGAATGAATTCGAATCTCCCTCCTTATTAACACCGAGCTACCTTACGGATGGAAGAAAGGATTGAAGTAGGCATACCATAACTTCCCCCAAAAAAATTAGTTTGCTTTACGAGAGTTGCACCTAAGGATGATCTAAATTGAAGATGCTGACCATGCAGAATGAAGAACTAAAGTTTCATCTACCCAAGAAGAAATATAATTGCATTTCAGAATATGTAATGTAGCTTACCCTTGACTCGATGATAGCTTTTCACTAATGCAAGAACTAATTAATGGTATTAAATATACTTTATCTATACTAAATGTGTCTATAACATTATTACACACTGCCTAGTTCCTTTGCGCAAAACTACAGATTACTAGAAGAATCTGTGCCTATGCTCGTCCTTGTCATAAGCCGAACCATATAACATAAATAGTGTATCAAAAAAAAATCATAGCAAAACTCATACTCATTTAAATTTTTCATAATACCTACATATTCTTTTGGGAGAACCAAGCAACAATATAAAAAGGTACAAAGGAGATCGAAGAAAAGAGACTATTTTAACGCACAAAAATAAAGAAGTATCACTTATTTTAAAATTCATAAAAAGCTTACATGAAAAGACTGAAGTGTTGGAAAAAAAAAAAAAAATAAAAACTTCTTTAAGCCACTGCTTGAACCATTTTGAAGCCTTCAGAGACTAATTTATTGATGTCCTCATTTTTGTGATGTAGTAGGTTTAGCACATAGGTAACATCATTCCACTGACGTTCAGTTTCACAACGGGGTAGTCTCGCAGCGAGTTTATCTGCTAATTGTTTGGCATGTTTGTCCTATATTTTTGGTTAATGACAGATCAAACATATCTAGCTTCGTATTATTTAAAATACAGTGGGGAAAAAAAGTGATTTCTTTGGGGCAGAAGAGGGTGTGAAAACCTACTTTTTCTATAAATGAGGCGAGGAACTTAAGAATACGGCGCAACGCATCTTCTTCTAGTTCTTTCTGGGTAGTTAATAGACTAAACATGTCAATAAAATGGTTATATATGGCGTTATCTTTGGTACTGAGCTCAGTGAAAAACATGCGACTCAAGTCTGCGATTTTTTTATCTTCATCTTCCAAACACTTGGCCATTTCACCCAATTGGCCTTTCACTTTCACTTGTCCTGCTAATATCAGGAAAGTGAGGGTCATCAAACAAGTCCGTTTCACACTTGCATCTTTATCATTGAGCCTGCGATATAAGAAATCGGTATTTTCATCAATAAGATGATTAAAACAGACGGCCATATCACCAAGGGCGACCACAACATTTGAACGAGTTATAGGATCCCTGGAACGCTCCAGTATAGTTACAAGTAGTGGCAAGTTGGTCTCACAATACTCTGAGCTAACGCACATAAGTTTTGCTAGACAAAGAGTTGCTGCAGCTTGTAAATTTTCATCTCGATATATTGTATTATTGGAGCAGATTTCAGAAACAAAAGGCCCGAAGTTTGCTAAGAGCGAATTTTTTCCATACAACAATTCTCGCTCACGAATATGTGCCATAGCCTCAGTGAAGTCATCTTCATTTGTTCCACTTATTAAATCCAGATCATCTTCGGCATCTTTGGTTGGATTACCACTAGATCCTTGTACTTCTGTCTTGTTTTTCTCAGCTTCTGCTTTTCTCCACTTGAAGTTTAATTCACATAGTTCAATATGAACAATTTGCTTAATGGCAATATGACCGACAATAAACAAAAGTTGAGAGATAGAAATAGATCCTTTGACATTTATCTCTGGAGTTGTCAAAGGCTCAGGTGGTGGTGTAATTAGTTGTTCTGGCTCTTTGACCTGTTCAATTTCAGGACTTTCATTATATCGCTTTTGGAAGACATACTTTGTCTTTCCCCTTAAGACTTCAGAGCATAGAGAGTCAGGATGTTTAGATAATGTATAAATAGCATTAATAGCCTGTTCAGCAACACCATACCATTCCTTATTGTCAGTTTCTATTTGGACCATTGCGGCGAGCCTTACTAAGACTGCATGGTCATTAGGAAGCCTTGAAAACTGGAATTGTGCTCCATGTCCAAGTCGGCTGATAGGATTAATTCGCTTTAAAGCAATACATGTATATTTTGCGAGTTGAAGATCAGATCGCCCTAAGTTTCCAAGACCAATTTGTAACATCGTTTCCATCTCTCCTATTACAATATCTGGCTTCGCCATGGCAAGCATCCCAAGAATGATAATTGAGCCTCTTCGCTGACTTCTCGATATTTCTTTCTTCTGGACACCGTAGACTTGCCAGAGTTTTGTGACAACAAGCTCCGATATATGATTTAAAGTCATCATATTGCTGAGTAATTGCTCTAATGAGGTCAACTCAGCAGGTGTTGCACCGAAGGTCAAGCTGATCATATTCCTTGCAATATAATTAGCAGCTTCGTTATCACTAAATGTATCAGGTGCTTCAAAGAATAACCGCTTGTAACACTCAATAAGATGGTTTTGAACTGCTTTTCCCTCATCACTATTTCCTTTCGTCCAGACAAGCCGTAGCATACGACGAATCCCCAGCTTATTCTGTTCTATATTATAGGCATCACCAATCTCAAAATAATCCATAGCTTCAATTATCTCACTCTTGTTCTTGGAGCCAAGGAGCTGACATATTGTGGGAGTTGCATTATGGAGAACCTCGATAAATTTTAAAGCCTCAGAGTAATATCTTCGAGTTAGAACAAGTCTTTCCATTGCTTCAGATGTTGCACGTTTTTCTTCAGCCAGTTGAAGGACAGCAAGCTTTTCTTCCTCACTAAGATTTTTCTGATTTGTTTCTAAGTCAACAACAGTTGCTTCGTCCAGTAGTACCGTATCAACTTGTTCTTTATCCACAAGCTCCGGAGGCGCTGATGAAGCCTTCATTACATCTAGTTCAGCGTCAACAGCTTCGAGGCGAGCATTCCATTCTCTTAGAGAAAGTTGAGATCCATGCATTATACTAAAAGGATGAGTTTTTATGAGTGTACGAAGTAGTTTAATGGCATTTCGTCGAACATTACTACTCTTATCTTCTAGGCTTCTTGCTGCAAGTTCAGCAGCCCTTTGTCGTCTTTTTGGAAATTTCTGATCAAGTTCACAAAGTTTGATATAAACCTGAATTGTTCGGCATCGACAATACGGGTTGACGTCTAGAAATCGATCCTCAAGAACTTCAAAAAAGGCATTCATTTGTGACTTATAGTTGTCACCACGTTCTTCCTGTCGACTCAAATCTGCTATAAGATTACCACAAACTTCAATAAGAGCACATCGTAGCGAGTAAGATTCACTATCTAGTTGTTTGGCTAGTAGGGTCATTTGCTTGATAACGACTCTTGGTGCTAGTTCTGAAAGCTTAACGATAAATGACGATACAGACTTTGGACCTTTTGAGTCATTGCTATTAAATTCCTTGTTGCTAAGCTCCCTGAGAATCTCTTCAGCAAGTTGTGAATGGTCATATTGCTCGGCAAGAATATGTAGAAATTCAGCCATGGGTTCTGCAAGATGCTCGAAATAAGTTAGGTTTTGAACAATGGATATTTGTGCAGCTATTAATTTGTTAGTCATATTCTAGCGACAAAAACTGTTTAGTTTTAACTCTACCATAGCCATGTCCATGATGCTTTATCGCTAGACACAATAATTTAAATGTATGCATTCGAATAGAAGTATTCTTAACTCTCTGCTCACTCTCTAATATAAGGTAAGCAGGTCTAGTCAAAAGCCCAATGAAATTGTCCCGTTCTGATGTAGTGAGAAATATTTTTGAAAGTTTTAATTTCATAGTGTTACAAATAGTGCTTAAAGCTGTTTGTAGCTGAGCCGAAGAGTCCCAACTTTCATCTTTACATTTTGAGCCAGACTTCGCTTTGGTATTCTTTCCTCGTCCTCGAGCTTGGATAGTGCTTGCTGACTTTTCTGCCGCCTTAATCTCAACAGCAGATATGGTCCACTGTAATAAAAATGCAAAGGCTTCCAGCAACTGCTTATGATTAGCGACCATGTCTTGTTCATGACTTTCAAGATCATTTTGTATTATTTCAATTTGGGTTGAGAGTCCGGATATTATCAAATCAAATAATTTGCTTAAGGAATGTGTAGGTAGACTGGAGGAGAATCTAAGTTCAAAAGTTTTAGAATATTATCTTATCATAGGAGAGGGTGGATGCACACTTAAGAAGAAATTGAAGAGAATCAAAAAATGAGCATCTAAGAATTGTATTTGGGTTTCCGATCACTGAATCAACAATCGAATTTAAGACTGGGTTGATCAAAGAATGTGTTAGAGATTCTGGGTTGTCTTCACATTCTATAAGGACAGAGTCTGCTTCAGGTGTTGGAATGGTCGATGGATCGCTCATATAATGTTTTAAGGCATAGTTGATATCAAAATTGATGCAATCCATGATGTTGGTTGGTAGATTTATATGCTCTATGCCAAAATAGCTGAATTATTGATCGCGCGTCGCGGGGTTGATGTCTCACTTATCTTAATCTGTTGGCATAGTGACCGTTTGGGTTCGTCCAATATTCTGCCAGTCTATAAATATAAATAAAGTACACGCTAATGACTAATAATTACTCGCTACGTTGAAGTAATGTTTTGATACAAGGGTGTAAAGGTATTATATCAGCTTGAAACTGCGAGGTCGTCTCCAGAGAGTCATAATGATCAAATGGAAGATATAATATTAGAAGAAAAAACTCTAATTAGTTCCAAAGATGATGAGGACAATGACGAATACTTTGACTCCGAGGACAGCGACGGCTCTGTTGACCCAGCCGTGCGGGACGATATGGAAAAATTTCAGAAAACCTTCGACGGAATGAAAGAGCAGTTCCGACTAATTAACCGGATAGGAGAAGGTATTAGCTTCTTTCTACTAGTAGCTGTGTATTATTAATGAATATTAGGAACATTTTCAACTGTTTACAAAGCCCAAGATCTTCTATATGATCGCTATGAGAATTCATGGGACTTGGAAGAAAAAGAAGAAAATCATGGGAATTCATCTTCATTTAAGAAGCCTAGGTTAAAGAAAAAGATATCTGATCGACAACGGAGGCCGAAATTTGTTGCGATCAAAAAGATATATGTCACTAGCAGTCCTAGCCGTATCTTAAATGAACTAGAACTCCTTGCTGATTTACGTGATTGCAAATCTGTTTGTCCGCTCATAACAGCCTTTAGAAACACCGATCAAGTTGTTGCAGTTCTTCCTTATTTTCGACATACCGACTTTCGAAACTATTTTCGGGAAATGACTATACCTGACATGCAAATCTATTTTCGGTCCCTTTTCACCGCATTAGCTACAGTCCATAAGAAGCAGATAATTCATCGTGATATTAAGCCCACCAATTTCTTGTACGAGCCAGAGAGAAGACAAGGCGTGCTCGTAGACTTTGGTTTAGCTGAACGAGAAGGAACTGATGCCAAGCCCTGTCTTTGTACCGAGTCTTCGATTGAACGTCGTCGACGTATTGCACAAAGTATAACAGCAGCTACAGGTTATACAAATGGTTACCTAAAAAACGACCCTCGTCCATCCAGACGTGCTAATCGAGCCGGCACTCGAGGATTTCGGGCCCCAGAGGTGCTACTCAAGTGTACAGATCAAACCACCAAGATAGATATCTGGTCAGCTGGCGTAATTTTACTTACTATACTATCCCGGCGCTTTCCATTTTTTAATAGTGCCGATGACGTTGAGGCTATGATAGAGATAGCTACAATATTTGGTTCCAAACGTATGAAATACTGTGCGCTTCTTCATGGAACAGTTTTTCAAACCAATATACCAACTATCGGGTCTCAAGGCTTCTCCCTTGAGAAGATTATTCTCTGGAGTACATGTCGTAATCACTCTGTAGCGGGTAGACTTGAAGTTCCCCTCACAGAAGAAGAGCTTCTTGCTGTAAGATTTTTAGAGAAATGCCTGGAACTTGACCCACAGAAGAGATTCAGTGCCGAAGAGGCATTAAACCACGAATTTCTACAGCTGGACGAGACTAATGCGAGTCCAGATTAGGTTGAAATCAGAAAACCTATATTATGACTTCTGACTTGTATACTAAGAATATATGTATTTTATCCGAACCGTATATTACCTCTGAATGTCTCAACCCCTTTCAATGTATGCTCCCATGAAATGAGTTCTTGTCCTTGGCACACAACAATGTGTATAATATGATAACAATAAAAGAGGGCGACTTTAGTAACTTTAATAGAAACCATTTAAAAATGAAATAGATAGCTTATACTAACTAAAAATGAAAGCGTGTAATAAAAGGGATAAGAATTAATTTAGACTCCGCTTTGGGGGAGAAATGTAAAGCTTAGATATCTTCAATTACATATCTGGAAATTTTATCAAATTTTCATTGATCATCAAAATACATTCTTCACCATGGTTTACTATGATTGTACTAGGAAACCAAACATAACATAAGAGCAGATATGGTCGATTTAGACCATAGAAACGTTGATCATTAAAAGTGTACATTTGCCTGTACTTTTTAAACTTATGACTTTTTAATACTTTATTTTGGATTTTATTCTTATTATTTTCCTACATTGAAATCAAATTAAATCATTTCTCTCTTTGATAAGAGTTTCTACAACACACCTTATGCCACTAACTCAACAACTCCACCAGCTTCAGTAATCTTTCTCTCAGCCTCTTTACTAAACCACCTAGCACGAACAACGATAGGTACTTTTGGGAGACGACCTTTGCCAAGAACTTTTGAGTATCCTAAGGGTAGTAGGTCGAGAACGGGTACAGTGTCGCTATCATTTGATGTAAGATAGGAGTCGCGCTTTTCTGCTGGAACTAGAGACCAAAGCTATTAAATTGTTAGATATTTTCTCAACCCATTTAACAAGACTAAGAAAAATATATAAGTTGTCCAGGGAATCTCCGGTTGCATATTTATTCGAAATTCGTAGGTACTATTTTTGGCAAAAAAATATTCCAATGATGTGAAATATTTGAACACACCTTATCAAGATTTATAACTGGTTTCCAAAAGTGATTGCCCTGCTTGTGAAAGTAACGCATTCCTACTTTTCCGAAGTAACCAGGATGATATTTGTCCATATTTGTTCGATGATGATGTTGTCCTCCTGCAAGACCTCGTCCACCGGGATGTTTTCGATGCTTCCCTACTCTTCCATAACCAGCAGAGACGTGACCGCGACTGAAAATATCCTTATTAGCTTATCCCGTAAAAAAAAACCATTCAGCAAATAATCAATTTAGTACAATTCGTTGAATCCTAATCAAACGAAGCTTGAGGTTTGCTAACAGAATCCCAAGATTTTATCTATTCCAAAAATATTTTGAGGAAACACAATGGAGGTAATTCAAATCATTATTTCGGGGTCTGCTGTAAATATAGATTCTAGAGAGAGAGAAACATACTGTTTACGGGTTTTAGATAGGCGTGTAGGCATCGTGGGATTAAACTGGATTGGTGGTTGGTTCCGATGATTCAAAACCACAATCTACGAAAAATGGAAGATGTCATAAAACTTGATAAGAAATTTAGCCGATAAGACCATGGGGCTGAGCCCTAATATTATTAATTTTATTTCTTTTCACTTTTGATAAGATATTTGTGAAAATTAAAGATCGTAGATTGGCCCTTGACTGGTTTGTGCACTAATAATTAGGGACCTCCACAATTATTGACACCCGGGTTTGGACGCATTTAGAAGGTAAATTGGCCGATTGCTGATTAGCTCATAAAATTGTACTGCACTTGATATTTTCGTAAATTCGTACTATATTTCAAACCTCATAATTACCAGGCATAAATGATAAACAAATTTTAAAAGTCAGCTTAATAAATTATATTAGTCAAATTTAATCAAATCAAAACTTTATAAATCTAGGATAACTTCCTCGTCATTTTAAGATGTTCACTTTATTTCTACATTATGCGCCCTAGCTTAGCACAATCAACACTTTTAGTGTTAGTGTTAGAGGTTGTTGGAATTATTGCCGGCATTCACATAATAGTTCCTTCTTTGTGTTTTTCACCAGGAATGACTATTACATGTTATTTGATTTATAACAAATTATTTGCTGTATCTGTGTGTATTGAGGCATATGCGGCTATGAAGGTATTGTCCTTTTTTCTTATATAAATGCATATGCATGATACATCACTATTTGGGACATATACACAAGCGTTGTAACATGATTTTTGTATATGAAGCCAACGATAGACCTATTAAAATTAGTCGCAACTAATAAGCTCTATAACCATAGAGATGGAAGTAATGCAATAAGAAACGGTTAAAAGATCTCTATATATAAAATCGCTAGTATGTCAATATCTACAGCTTCAATCCGTTTCCACCAATTAATTTATAAACCAAATAGTGCCTAGTCTAAAGTCCTTAGGCAACCACTGCTAATGCAATGCAATGTGTATCTCCGAAATCCAATTACCAAATCCATGCTAATAGATTTACGTAAGCTTGTCAACCTTGCTGACATAATGTAGATGTTAGCTTAACTTCCACAACTTAGCTAACGCCTGACAAGCTCTGAAGCATAATTCCAATAAGACCTGCTATTAAATATGCGTAACTTTTTAACTTTTTAATATAGAAAATAAAATTAAAAATACTCCTTAATTACTTTAAGCTCTTCTGAAAAACCTTGTTGATTTCTTTAAGGTTTCTAATAAAGGTTGATACCATATGGTCTGATACACCTGCTACCGAGGAATGGAAATTTTCTCCACAAACTCCTCTTCGTCCTCCACGACCTCTTTGACTTCTTATATGCATATCTACACCTTTCATCGAAGTACTAACTAATGAAGATGTCTCCTTCAATTGATTTACCTGGGCAATCTCAAATGAAGAAGGTATATGACGCGTACTATTTTCAAAAGTTAACTGCCTCTTTTTACTGAGTGGGCCATTTTGTCGTCCCTTTCCTTTTAATATTGTAAATTTTTTAAAGTTTAAGAGATACTTGTAAAATCCATCCCGAGTTCTAAAGCCTCCGGATTCAGAAATGTAATTATTATCGTCTAAAAGAGTGTTGTCATTCTTTCTCTTGGATAGAGACAGTGTCTGAATATGGCTTTGAATATCGCCAATGGGATGGAATTCCCGAGGCTTTAGCACCTAGCCACTCGGTTGGAGTTTGTCAATTCGGTGACAGCATGGAAGATACGTGGTCTTCGCAAAACCTCCAGTACATGATTCTAACGGGTAGGCTCCGGGACTATGGCTATCCACCACCATTTGGCATCGCTTGAATACTTTCCATAGGCCATTCGCTAGAGCATGAGTTGTATATTTACGGAAAATGGTTTCACGGATTAGCCGAGTGA
>MCFK01002805.1:0-13916 GCA_003610855.1 Erysiphe neolycopersici | reverse complement strand
ATAATAATAATAATAATAATTAACAACCTTTACTCTTTCTTACCTAATTACCCAGTACTATTTACTTTATTCTGTGAAATCTACAGCAATAAATTAATAAGATGGACCATCATGATGAAGATTGTTAACAAGAAATATATAAATATTACAAGTAGTAACAATAAAATTCTTCCTTTCCTAAACTTGAGATTTTTTTAAAAAAAAATCAAAAAAAAAAAGAATGCAAGATAGAAGGACCAGAATATCTCTGTTCTTTTCATTACAAGAATCTTTCATGTGTCCGACCCATTCCTAGCCGACCAGATCTATGCTCTTGAACGCCCCCAACTTACCGTTTTGTGTATTAAGATAATCATAATCATTAGGAGAAAAAAAAAAACGGTACCAATTCTACCAGAAACTGCACCATCCAATATAATGTTGGCATAGATTCTCCAACTTTGTTGCCTCGATTAATAATCTATCAACCTGACTGACATAGTTTAATTCTTCATTTGATTTGAAGTCAGTGCCAGATAATTTTTCCTTGACCCTATGCAAGACCTGCATTGCCCGCGCATTCTGAGTTTCTTGAATAATATTATCTTGGGTATTGTAGCCTTGAGCTGTTGAGTTAGTTCGAGCCCTTGCACGAGATAATGGTGGGCCGCCTGGCTGCGTTACATAATCCCTCATAGTGGGAGTAACTTCAGACTCCAGAAGTGATACACGTCGTCCTTGTTGTGCAGTAATAGGTTCATGGCTTTCTGTGTGAATTTTAGGCCCCACAGGAGATATTTCACCTGCTGTAAGGCGCCAATTGAGAAGAGGATCATGAATAAACTAGTTAAGTTTGATTAGAATGAATTTTAATTATGATATATATCAAACTCACTGCTTCAAGTACAGCCATTAATGACTCCTTGTTCTCACGGAGTACTCTCATAACGTTTTCACATGTAATTCGAAAGCTACCCTCGATGTTACTGACCTCCATTGCATATGTTAGCATTCTAGTTAATCGGAAAGGTACTCGCTCAGGATATTTCTCGCGATGCATGGCAATCTCGAAACAGTCACCAAAGTCGATATGAATTATCATCCCAGTAACTTTATCAAGCATTAAATTGGAGGGGTGTCTATCTCCTAATCCAAGAATATATCCAACCATTGACATCACACCTAAAGATCGGGTATAGTTAGTCCGTCTTTCAAGCCAAGATTCGGAACTTTTGCTTTTAAGCCACAAAACTCTATAAAGATCTTGCCCAGTAGTATTGTCGATTGCGTAGCCAAAGACCTCTACTTTTTGCATAAGTGTGAGATTATCATAGTCAGGTGCCATCTGTAGCATAATTCGATGTTCAATATTCAGAAGAATCTTCCTGCTCTCTCTGTATTCGCGGATTAAAACGTGAAGTGTATCACTATTAGGAACCCAGCCAAGTAAACCAGAATTCTGTGAAAGTGGAATAGCTGGATATCTCTGAATATTAAGATGTCGTTTGCAGGATTCGGAATCATTAACCATTAGAGTATTACAAAGACCAAAAAGCTGCATTACCCGTTCATCTTGGCGAATATCCTCATGGCCTTTAAGAACAAAAGTGTATGAAACTCCGTTATTTCCAAGTAAACTGAGCTTCCGAGGACGTTGTTTAGAAGAGATTACAACGAAGTTGGAATCAAAACTTTTAATGCCAATTATAGGCTTACCACTAACATATGTTCCTGGTACTGCAAGATCAAGATCAAGGGCTTTGAGGAGCTTAGGTGAGACGTAAGTCAAATCAACACTATTAAGCTGTGGCAATTGACGAGAGATTCGTCTAAAGACTTGATAATAAAGATCCCAAGCCTGGTTAATATCTGCGACGTCACCAGAGCTGCGGTATGTTTCACACCATTCGCGAGCTTCCTGTAGATCACGGCCAAAAGTCTGAGCGAACGAAATTTCTCTAAGAGTCTCAGGTCCTTTATCAAGCATATCATGTAATGGTGCTAATGTAGCAAACATGCCTTCAATATTACGATCCCCAAAGTAAAGACGTGAAGCTTCCTCTAGGCCCTCATGCCACAGTTCATGCCAAAGAACAGCTACTCGAATAAGTTCATGACTGACCATATCAGCTTGCTCTACAAGTTTAGCACTATGTTGACGCATGCTTTCCATAATTTGCATCGCATATCTTGATCTTCTTGTGTTGGGAGCGGATTTCATTGTGACCGTTAAGGGGTAGACCAAGGCTTGAGGGTGAGCTCTTCCCACATCACCAAGAAGGTTATGGATAGATTGTTGAACCCTAGAGTTTGGCTGGTTGATTCGAGCAATTAGCTGAGGAATTACTTCCAGCCAAGTATCAACGCTAACAGATATAAAGCCTTCCGTAACTGCTAAATTAACCTCAGGGCTTCCTCCATGAGCAAACCAAAGAGTTAAGAGTCTCAAAGTATCTTGTAATGAACTACCATGAGATAATGCTATTGACTTAAAGAATCCATTGATTGCTGCGACAACATAACCATTTATGAGATTTTGTGGAAGAGTTATCTCATGACTTACTTCGCTTTTTTTACTTATAGCTTGGACAATTTCGAAATTTGCTAGTGCCCAAGAGTGCCAAGCTTTATACCAGTTTGGATTGAAATTTGCTGCTGCACGATACGAGTCAAGAATTTCACTGACAGAATCATGATTCCAGTCCCCCTTCTTTAAGGCAACCTGCCACTCTCCTTGTTTGAGATAACAACGTGCCAAAAGAACGTAATATTCAGCATATTGCTTTACATTAAATTTTGGTGGATTGCCGGCAAAAGAATTCATTTCAGGTATATTGCTATGCCCATTTATTGAAAACGAATTTTGGATTTCGAGACTTTCTATAGTTTGAGCTTGAATTTGAACAGCTCTTAAATGATCGGCTAGGTCTCTTGTGAAACTCTGCAAAGCCTCCAGGGCAGCTTCCTGTTTTCCATTAGCCCAATGAAATTTAAGAACTGCATATTGAACCGGTGGTGGTATTCCCATGGCTACAAGATGATCTCGACGATTCATACGCCGACTTGAATTTGAGTTTGCATCAGATGTAATACTCTGAGTAGGAAGGACACAATCCAGGGTAACATCAGTACCGACAAGCATTCTTAAGTGCTTTTCTGACAAGCCCATTCTTCCTGATTTTCTACAAAGATTCGCGAACTTAATCATCATCTGCATATTCTCTTTAGGGGAGATAACCAGAGCACGAACTTTTAACATTCTTTGCCAGACTTCTACATTTCTTTGACACCCTAAGAGACGTTTTTCCCAAGTATTCCGCATTGTTTCTTGCTTTTCAGGGTTATTACTGCTTTGTTTGTATACAATTATTTCTTCTAATTCTGCAAGCATCTGTACCCGCACAACTACAGTGTATGCTCGGTTATATGACTCACTAACACCAGCACTCAATTCAGTATCGAGTCCTTCACGTGCTTTTTGTATAAATTTGGTGGCTTCTCTAAATTGATTTCGATGTAGGGCTAGAATCGCACCAAAAAACGATCTGTCTGGTATGTTTGCTTTCATTACGCCGAGATAATCATCCATTAAATCCCACTGGCCCAAACCCCACGCTGCTGCAGTTGCCAATGGAGCAAATTTACGCTTTGTTTCAAGAGAAGATGTATGCCATTTATCTTGAGCCAGGGCTGAAAGAGCCTCCCACTCACCTAATGCGTGAAAGCATTTCATTTTGCCTATGATGACATCAAAGGTCTGTGATTGATCGGGGAATTCTTCTTCTCGTTCGCGATAGAATTCCAAGGCCTCTTCCCACCTCTCTAGTTTCTCGAACCAAGTCTCGCGAAGTGTTATGCCATCTTTGTAAAGCTGTGCTCTTCGAAGTATTCCAATAGCCGCATCATATTGTTGTAACTGATTATTTATATGAATGAGTGCTTCGACAGCACTTCCTGATTGATCCTGAAGAAATTCTAGCTCCTTATAATGCAAGGCCTTGGCCCAAGCATGACATTTTCCTGCTACACGACCGAGTAAACGAACATCAATTGAGATTGCCTTGTCATCATGTTCCATGTATTCGGCAAGATTAAGCAATATACCAAGAAGATCAGGTGTAACTTGTGGAGATTGTATTGCCATCTCAAGATTCTGCATAAGATCGTCTTGATACGATTCAAACAAGTCACCCCAGCATGAGATAAAAGCAGAATTGAAGAGCTCACGAGCTAAGGGTGGATGATTTGCAGCGAGCGATGCACAGGCTCGAAGGGCTTGATTTGTTGATTCCGTTAATAGTGTAACGCTTAATTTACGCATCCATTCTGCCCAGTCTTCTTTTGTCGACTTACCAGTAGCATCCCAGGCAGCTTTCAGGTGGACAGGATTTGAATCTAGTTTTTTGTTTTGAACTTCAATCAACAAATTATCATCAACTGAGTAACGAAGGCGCTCATCAGCATTTAGATCCTGTGGAAGAACTTCTCCTTTTTGTAGCTTACTGACAAGAAGTTCATAATTTTGATGCGTTATTTGATGCGTATTGAGTATTTTATTAACAGTACCTGCAAAATGAAGATAGTCCTTTCCTAACTGTAAAATTAACAAACATAAAGTGTCAAGTGCAGCTAATCTTAATGTAACCTCATTTCCACCTAATATTCTTGACAAAGGATGAATTATTTTTGAAGCAAAATCATTGAGATTTACTTGTCGTGAAATTTTTCCAATCGTTTCAATAGCGTATTTTCGAATGAATGTAGGTTGCTGTGGCTTCTCAAAGACTCCCACGATGACAGGAACTATCAGATGCATATACTCCTCGGCACTCTGGCCAAAAACGAGAAAAGCATGCATAATTTTTTCTGAAGTAATCCGTCTTGTCGTAACATCTTTCTCTAGTGCTCCAAGCATAAGAGGTAAGATATTTGAAAGATAAGCCTTAAACTCACCTTCCAAAGATCTCGAAATTGCTTCAATTAGTAGAAGAATATTAGTTTTTAAACCGTTTGGATGGTTCCAAAATTCTTGCAGTACAACCAATATTTTTTCTAGATATTTTCGAATATGCTGGCGCACAATTCCGACTAAAACACTGAGTTGACTGAAGTAAGAATCAAGCTTTGTCGCAGGTGAATTTCTAATGACAGTAAGAAAAGCTGGAATTACCTTCTCAAGGAAGGGTACGCATTCTAGTTGTAATGTTCTGAAGATGTTCATAATAGCTTCTATAACTGCAGCATGATGTTGGACTAAAGACTGATCTTTCAGTATTGGCAGAAGAGCATTGATTACAACAGTAGGAAAATATTCTTTGTTTGATGGATTTATTCCATTCATCATTAATGAAATATCTGTCACTTGATTTATTTCGAGAAGTTGTTTTGATTCAGGAGATATCTCAATTACTTGTTGCTGCTTATAAGGATCTATAGCACCCAGTATACCCATGAGCTTAATAGTCTCTTGTCGCAAAGGACCGCGATGAGGTTCGGTTCTTACGATAGATTGAAGGATTTCTAGAAGACTCGGATAATCTAAGTATGGCTTGATAACGTATCCAGAATTGCTAGCCAATTGTCCAAGAGTTCGAAGTGCAGCTTCCCGCTTAACAACCGAACTCTGGTCTTGTAATGCTTCAATTATAATAGGCATTAATTTTTCAATATATGACCTCATTTCTAAGCCCCCAACAGCAGCGAGATCCCCAATTGCTGTTAAAATTGTTGCAGAAACGCTTGGATTTGAATCTCGAGCTTTCGGAAGTAGAACAGCAACCATAGGATCCACATAAGGCTTGATTAAGTCTTGGGAATTTTGTACAAGTAGACTAAGCAATTTTGCGCTTTCTTCTTTGTTTCTGGCAAAATCAGAAAATTCCAGTTCGGTGAGCATTTGAATTAAAACTTTTCTTAATGATGGAATAACATATGCAGGATTAACATGCGTTAAGCGACCAATTATTTTAATAGCGATTTCTCTAACACCAAAAATTTCATCACGGAGAGCAAAGAACAAAGTTCTAACATTTTCAGCCTTGGCTAAAGGCCGATCAAAACGCTCATCTAAGGCCGCTAAGACTGTCTTTCTTATACAAGGATCTGGATCAGCAACACCGACAGTAAGGAGCTTCTCAATAACATCGCTAACAACTCGTATAGCATGATAACTAGTTTGATTGATCACTGGATCTCGAACATACAATTGACAACAGGTTAGTGCAGCAGCTTTTCTTATCTCTGGATTTTCATCTTCCACATATTTGATAGCAACGTCACGAACAAACTCGTTCAAAACATATCCAGAAAATTCAAAGCTACCAAGGGTATTCAGAGCAAGCTTTACTTCCGCTTGGCGATGCTCAAAGGCTAGAGGGTCTTTTGAATCTTTTGGGACAATAGGGGCGGAGCTAATAGAATTAGGAGTAGGGGCCCCGATGGGCTTGAAAGGTTCGCCACATAATACCTTGCTGATCATATCCAAGAGTCTTATTTGAATGGTTTGTTTGACGGGTGGAATATAGAAGGCCATGTCTACGAGTGCTTGAGTAAGTTTGTGAGTCAACTCACAAGCGAAAATAGGATCGAGTAATGCTTCCATATATTTGCTTAGAGTTTGACCAACTGCTTGAGCTAGACGACTAATACAATCAAATACAGGATCCACTGTGCCACTTCGTCTTGACCTAACACTTAGGCCTTCTCGGACATAGATTAGAACTCCATCTAAATAAGGAGCAATATCGCTCTTCACTGCGTTGGCAATATTTCCAATAGCTAGAAAAGCGTCGTTACGATCTTTATCTTTTTTTAACATTCCTAAAAGAAAAACCATGAATTTGTGCAAGAAATTTTTGGCAAATTCAGTTGGGGAATAATTAGCCAGTTCTGGGATAAGCATAACGACAGTGCGTCGAATTTGTACATCACGGTGATCCTTGAGTCGAAAAACTAGCTCACAAATTTCTGGATAATGTTCGTGCATAAACATACCACCTTGCTGAAGTAGTTCTTTGATGACAAGAAGAGAGCCATGAATATTTTCCACAGAACCTTGACGAACGCCTGTTACTGCCTCATCATAAATTTTTAATTGCCAAGTTTGACGCATAGCTTGATCTCTATCTCGAATGATCTGAAAGCTAGCACTAATGGCTTCCGCAGCAGTTTGTCGAATGAGTAGCCGGTGATCCCGTAGTCCTACCCAGATCTGATCAAAGACCAGCCCAACAAATGCATACATTAGCGTCGGTGCATTTCTAGCAAGCTCTCGTAACACTAATACTGCACTGTAACGTCTCTCTTCAACCCTGTCTGACTGTAGCCACTCCAAGGCGGTTTTCACCTCACTCTCCACTAATTCTGATATCAATGAGCCTCCAGGTCGACATATTTTCCCCAATGCAACCGCAGCAGGCTGCATAGGTGCTAAATCTTTCCCTTTCAATACCGTGCGTAAACATTGTGTGAATCTTGTTACTTTTTGTGCTGAATCGACTCCATCAAAGTCAATAAGTGCGTCGAGTGCATGGATGCCTCCAAGTCGCTCAGCTGGATCTGCTGGATGTGTGATAAGCTGGCTAATTTTTGTATTAACAATATTGTAGAACTCCAAGAACCTCTCGGGAGGTAGATCTGCGAGATTGTGAGCATGATAGATTTCATACTTGTAGAACTAACCGACCACGCGCTGTAGCGTTCACTAAATCTCTTAATTCTAATGCCGCTCTTCTTCTCAAATCCTCACTATTTCTAATCTGATAGTCAGCAATGCCGATTATTCCAAAGTGGTGATTCAAACCGCGATTTCAACTCTTGTACAATTCGGCCAAGTGCTTCTTGAGCTATTTGCGACGACATCTGGCGCGTATTCTCAGTATGCCACTCTAACTACAACATATCGCCATCATTATTCGATGGACAGAAAGATGATTTTTCTTTCAATTGTAACATATAGGAAAGAATAAGTTGACCATGGTTGATGATACGTCTATGACGCGGTTTGAACGAGGCTGCGTGGCCCACTAAACGCTTTATCCGAACCTCGGGTGGGGAATTGTTTCTTGTTATCCAAAAAAAACCTCACAATATGGGTAATGATGGAGGTAGTATTCCTAGACGAGTAGAGCTGGTTAAAGAAGCTGCCCGCAAACCAAATACGTCTGAACTTAAAGCCACTCGTTTAGAAGCTCAAACTCATGCATGGAAGATCTGTCCATTGTCAAACCAGCCACTAGCTGCCCCAATTGTTTCCGACTACACTGGAGCACTTTACAATAAAGATGCAGTACTTGAAAAGCTTTTACCAAGCGAAGGTGAAAAAAATGATATCGATATTCTGCAAGGCCGCGTCACTAGTCTAAAGGATGTGGTTGAAGTTCATTTCACAGTGATCAAGGAAGAAGATGAGGAGAGACGATTATGCCCCATCACAAGTAAGGAATTAGGGCCAAACACTAAGGCAGTTTATCTCGTTCCATGCGGTCATACATTTTCTGAGATTGCTATACGAGAAATTAAAAGCGACAGGTGTATTGAGTGCAACGAGGAATACACTCCTGAGAATATAATCAACATTCTTCCTTCTACCCCCGAAGAAATTAGTAAACTTTCTATTAGAATGTGCAAATTAAAACAAGCTGGTTTGACTCATTCACTCAAAAAAATGTCAGGGAGCAAAAAACGCAAGAAGAAGAGTACGACAACTGCAGTCAAAAATAGTGCGGTTGAGAATTCTAACCCATTAATACCCCATGGTATTAAGAATGCAACTACTGCTTCCATTACATCTAAAGTTTTAGAAGAACAAGAGGAACGAAATAAACGGCGGAAAATTATTATGAATGACAACCTCAAGAGTTTGTTCACTTCTACTAGCTATTCTGCACAAACCAATAATAATGATGACTTTATGACAAGAGGATTCTCACTTCCGAAAAAGAAAATAAATAAATAAAACTTCAATAAGAAAACTGATCTGATAATTGAATGAAGCCAAGAACCCATACTCATTGAGATTTAACGGTCAAAACGGCGAGACATAATTGTTGGAAAGTTTGAATGGATGTTTAATCCGACAGTCTAGAATATCAGAGCCTTCATGTCGTAGATTAAATGGCTAATTCAAACAGGTTACCTTATATTTGGTGCCTATTAGCTGTAACCTTTAACCTCGACGTTAACATAATACAAAAGAGAGACTATTATAAGCAGCGAAAAAAGCAAAATTCACAGCGTTTATATCGCGAACTTATATTTAATTGTATATCTATTATCAAACTTTACAAAGGTTTATCATGAACAACAGTGCTATAATTTACATGGTGGCTGGCTATTTTGCATGGACATATGTGAAGGAAAGGAACCTTTAATAAAAATAATAGGGTCTACTAAAAGAGAGACATTGGTTACAAGAACTTAGTATTGATGCATTCAAGTACTATTTATTCTCTTTAGTAAACTTTTTTTTACTGAAAACACTAGGCATCCAAAATAAAATTTTCAGTAACCATCAAGTTATATCGTCCTATCATTTGAATCGTTTCTCTAGCAGCCTAACTTCAATCTATAGTTCATAGTTTAATTCTTTTGTACATTTAAGAAATATTAAAGGGCTTTAATTTCCAGCAAGTCTTCTTATCCCCAATTTATATTGAAATACATAAAATGAATGAAGGGATAGACAAGAATAAAAAGACAGAGTTATCAGCCACGAAGGATGTTGTTCACGCATCTGCTCCTTGTTGTCTACATAATAAGAATGGCACGTAACCACTATTTTGAAGGAATCTAGTGAGAAAGTAATAGGCTAGCCCCAGTTAGTATATTATGCCGCATACTCTTTGTCACATCGCGCAAAGTACGTCTAGCACTTGACATCGGAAAAACCGCTTCTTGTCTTTCAGAAACTAAAAGCATTTTTAACCTTCTGGAGTTCTAAAATCCACCCAAGACCGAATCAGCTTGGGATACATTTCATCGCCGCATAGTGCCTCTACTTCTTCTTTCCATCCAACGATTGACCATGTCTGTGAATGTTTTTGACGCTCAAAGTTAGGAATAGGTGAATTATAAACCCGTAATCTACGCTTCTCCCGCTCTCTCACTACGCTGTTAAGAATCTGATGACGAAGAGTCAAGTTTTCGACATTATTAGCCAAATGTGAGGATTCAAATATATATCGTAAAAGTTCCCATGGTAAGCTGATAAAGATTCTAGAGAGGACAACAGTGGGTATTTGCTGAGTCTCTAAATGATTAAACCTTTCTGCAGCATGATCACCGAATCTTATATGACTGAGATGCGAATTCAGGCACGTGTGTCTTTGGCCAGGTATCCTTGGGAGGCGAGGAGTGAACTTTGCATCATTCACCGTAGTATCTAGTTTAAATTGTGCTGGTAGGTTGTGACAAATAAATCCAATTGCCTTGATAATTATTATGTTAACGCTTGATCCATAAGTTGCACGAAGGCTTTCCTTGTCCCAGCTATGAATTTTCCATTGAGGCTCAAGCCCACCATCTAGTGCGAAGTCAAGTCCTCTTTCTAGATTCATCCAATTCAAAGCTTGACTGGCGATTTCACATCCACGATCAACAACAACATCCATTTTCAGAAGATGTCCAGCTGCCGCATATCCCAGAGCAAGATCAAATCTTTCGGTGCTTGTGCCAAATAATGGGAGCTCATACTGGCCCGTTGGTCCAATTGGTATAATAGCACCGAGACTTAGGAGCGCATTCCCATAAAGTCGATGCATTGCCAGATACAAGCCATCGGTGCATATGAAGCGATCATCGGATTCTATTAGGAGAGTTTTAGAAGAGATCCCATCAGTTTCGTTACGAGCTGCTAATATCATCTGTCTCAAAGTGATACTACGAGCAAATATTAAATTGTGTCCAGGAATACGAACTGGCGCAGCTCGATCGTCAGAGTATCGAAGCTCGAGGGTATAGTCTGCAAAAGTTGGGTTAGCAAACTGTGAGCATAAGTATTCTATTAAACCATCAAACATGTCTAATTGTGGGACATTGTTTTGGAGGATTGGGAGCGGAGGAGGGTAATTATCACGATTATTTATTATCGGATTTGTCGGATAGTTCTGAATGTAATCTATATTTCCATTGAACTTATTGTTACTGGTCACTGGTGAATTCTGTGTCTCGAGATTCTTGCCGATGTCGCGATCTTGCGCAGAAGACTGTGATCCATGGAAACTGTGTGGTGTTTTAGTGTCACATAAATGACGAGGTTCGAGCTGTTTGACTGTAGGACAAAAATTTTGCCAAGATCTGACAGGAATAACTTGTCCTCTACCAAACTTATCAACTGTGGCAAGATTCCCAGGCCCATTTAGACTCAAGTGATATCCATGAGATAGCGGTTGGTCGATAGGGGAATGTGTATGAGATGAATGTTGAGGGAAGCCACTATGAGATCGATGAGTAAGGTAACATCCAGGTAGGGGTTGCTCATGGTTGAAAGAGGGTGTTGGATGTGCTGTAGGTTGAGGAGGTGCGGGAGATGACTTGCTTGATTCAGAATTGTCACAGACAAAGGTCTTCTCGTCAAGGGGAGCATTAGGTATTCTAAGAGACTGCCGCTGAGAAAATTTCCCATCCTCGATATGCACATTTTCATTCTGTGATTGCGTTCCAGGTACAAGCTTATGTGATGAATCATCAGCTGTGAGAAGTAAGCGGTGCTCTAAAAATTGAAGGAAATGATATCCCCAGACTTTGACTTGATCCATGTTTCGCATAGATAGTTTCTTCTTTTAAATCTTTCTCCTCCAAAAGAGATGCTGGTTTTTCCTTGAAAAAATTGTCAGAAGTTTCCGCAGAATAACTCGACTCAGCAATATTCTCGACTTTCCCTAATTCTGATGCACTGACATTTGAGGAAGCAAGCTCGTCATTTTTTATGAAACCAACCATTCCTATCGAATTATTTGATAAATTTTTGGCCTGGGGCGGCGAGACACATTTTTCCAGGTTATCTTGACATTTTTCATCTTTATAGGTGGGTTCGACTGCGTTTTCAGCTTTTGTAAGAGCCATTGCGCATTTGGCTTGCATTTTTTGGCGCATTCGCAAATAAGACAAAGGTATTGCAGGAATAACCTTTTTACGGGCTTCAGGATGAGAGCTGCTTTTTGTAGAAGTCTTTACATTATGAGGAAGTAGAGATGTCATCTTGGAAATATATATTAGATCTGGTGGCATCTGCTTGAATACGGTATAAATATGACGTCCCCAAGTCTAACAACAACCATTAATTAGGTTTTGTAGCATTTGGGGAGTCTTTCGCTGTCAGTCAGAAAGATGGGCCTAATGAGACAGAGAAATTTAAAAGCCACCGACATTAATTACTGACGACATTGGCAGGTTCCCTACAACAAATAATGAGAAATTCTTGCGCTAGTCAAAGTAAAGGCGGTAAGTCATCTTTATCTCCCTGCTACAGTACCCATTGCTTGGAACTAAAGACCTCCGATTTTATAGTGATAGACAGGCACTACCGACCAGTTATTATGCGCTGGCAAGTTAAATTTAGTATCTGCATAGTGATAACTGGTCCAAAATGCCTACCTGTAAGAATAAAATTTGTAACAAATATACTGCCTCTATTAAATTATAATTTCTTGATTCTACCTTATTTTATCTAGTGTTGCCTAGGACAACAAAATCCACCGGAAAAATTCCTGTCCCGAGTTAGATCACATCACATTACTTTGCTAGACAATACCACAGCGTGTGATAGGCCTATTTTGGGCTGCACTACAGCTCCAAAAATTTAAGCTCTGATTTGGTATGTTTAGCTGGAAGGAGTAGAGAGGTTTGCAATGTAGATAGAGTCGGATAACATTTTTTTACAGGGTTAACATTTTTCCGAAATTTTTATTTAGTGAACGCACTAAATACAGAAATCAAACTCGTCGAATAAGGTAATTCCCTATAGTGTAATGATTATAATATTCTGACGTGTTGGGATTGATTTTAGCGGTAGCACATAATACTCAGGTACAGGCATAAACTTTATACCCATGCTTTATGGGTAGGGATTTTTTGATGATCTTTATACAAATGAGGTAATTTCTGGGTCAAGCTAAACATTAAAACTTCGTATATCTTATTTATTCTAGGCAATACCAAATTTTCAAAACAGGGATTTTGGTGGGGCAAAGTCTTGGCTTCTTTGCGTTTATACCCTTGCAATTCCTCTTCTTTTTATTGTACTAGTACCGAATAGGTAGTTATTCAATGATTTCATAAGGGACCTCAATTGTTGACACCCGGTTTTCCTATTTTGACACCCGCAGGGATGATGTGTGTATCCGCCCCACATCTTAGGCTCATTATATTAGTTACTGTAGTAACTTATAAAATAAATATCGGAATCAATACCACGGCTTTGATTTACATAAACCTAACAAAACACAACCAGAAATAGTGGTCTACCTGCTTGAGTCCTGTTTTCAACCCTGGAGTAAAATTTTTGTAAAATATTATACCAACCAGGTTCCCAATTTTGAAACCACTACAACCAAACGGGCTGAGAGTGCTCATAGAATGTTAAAAGCATAATTGGGCTTCTCTACAGGCAATCTCTTCACAGCTTTGTGTGAGGGTACGTTATCTTGCATGAACATGATATGGCGACTAGCAATGCGACTGCTCAAGGAAAAATATGATTACGAAACAACCACTTCAACCATTCAACTTTTTAAAGAGTTCAGCGAGCTTAGAATGGGAGAATGAGATTCGATTTCACATCATATCACCTCGTTCGAAACGGCCTACTCACATATATACTCCCGTTGCTCAAGTTCCACCAGGCCAGAGGCAATTGCTCTTCGAAATTTCCTCTCTGTTGAACAAGTTAAACTTATGTACTTGTTCCTTTCGTTACTGTTAAATATGTATATTCGTAT
>MCFK01002803.1:0-17077 GCA_003610855.1 Erysiphe neolycopersici | reverse complement strand
TCTTTAGGGTAGTACCAGAGTAAAGTTGATTGATGCACGCTTGCTATTCATCCCCATCTCGTCTCGATCTCAAGGAATAAATTTTGAATATCATATCTTCTTCTGCTAGTCTAGTCCGGGATGACCCATTAGGGCCGGTCAGATATCTCTTTCGAAATTTAACAAATTGGTTATGCAATTTATAATCGAAAACCACACCAAATTCTTCAAATTTGCAATTTTCTTAAAACTCTTATCACTACAACGACATCGTTATTTTATTAAATTAGAGTTTAAAAACGTATACAATTATCGCATTTATACTATTATCATACAGTACGATTTTTAAGAAACGAAATGGTTGAAACATGGTATTTATAGGCCGTCAGATATATTGATGTAAACAAAATAAAACACACTGTCTTACTTATTCCTTAATTGCTTTCCAGACCCTCATTTTTTGCTAGAAAATTTCAGTGTGATATAGATTCGATACAATAATGTTCCATAAAACTTTTAAGAAAATAAAAATGTAATTAAATGTGATGTTGGGCTTTGAAGTTAGTGATAATAAAATTGGTGTGGCTTTTGTGGACTTTTTGATTACAAGTTGCATAACAAATTTTCCTGTTAACATAATTGTTAAATTTCAAAAGAGACACCTGACCGGCCCTTATATATTGCTATTTGACTTTGTTTTGTCCGTCCGTAAAATTCTGCCTGATCCTCTTCAGGAATCTTCGGAGGCGTGTATTTCAAATTATATCTCATTAATATCTAGTAGTCTTGATATCCTTCGAGTAATTATACTTGCTATACTCCTATTTCTGCTGAGGCTTATGTGCTAATCTATATTTTTAATACTTGTATATGTTTTCATTCACTAATTTTTTATCGTTATCTTCTTCATCGATATCAATTACTCATCTAGATCGAGACCTGAATGTTGTATTGCACTGTGCGACTCCAAAAATTTTGATTAGCATTCAATTTAAGCAAAAGACGAAAGATAATTATACTCCCACGCTAGGTTTACAGATGTTTCAGTCGAATCCTTTTCGAGAGATATCTTAAAACCTCTACTGTGTGCGGAAATATTTTCTTATTGGCTAAAGTTTAATGATATTGAACCTCGAATGAATGATTCTAGCTATAAATGTATAGCTTTATGCTTAGCTTCCTATCAAAAATAAAAATACAAGAAATTAATTAGCATAAAAGTTTCATCGCTGTGCAAATTGACGCCTATACAACTTTTCTACAGTTGCTATAAATAAAATCATAATCATATACGCCTCTCATTATCATCAAAAAAACCGCGAAAATTCTATATCGTTACATCTCAAACGCCTTTTCAAAGGGGAAAAGGGAGCTAGCAAAATCACAACCCAGGTTTTATAAAGCGAGGGCTAATAACCTCTTCATGCATCGTTTCTCTAGCGATCCTCCTCCTTTCCTTTAACAAAGCAGCTACATCGAAAACGACCTGATTATTCGGCTCAATTTCTTCTTCATCATCACTACTGTCGCTTTGAAAGTTATTATTGTTGGTGTTATTACTATCTTTAACGTCCGTGCGAACACGCCTCTTTTCAAAGTCTGCAAGATGTGCATCTGCTAGTATTCTAGTAAATGGTCTTCGAATGATGTTACTACCAAGTGAGCGTTGAGATTCAAGTACATGAATTGTAGGGATGCTATTTCTTGGTCCTGAGATCGGGTCTTCTTTCTCGGTGGTTGTTTCATTGGTTTCAGTCACCGAAGTGTATGGTAATTGCGGAGCTCGAGAAGCTTTGAAGTGGGCCACGTTTGAGCAATGTTCGTTCTCTACCCTGAAGATAGCCCATAAACCTCGCCGTGTAACCTCGGCAATGGCTACTAAGAATGTGACTTTAGTGCTGTGACCAAGAAGATGAATATTCGTTAAATATAAAATCCAGTCAAATCTTAATGCAGGATTCAAAATCATTACTGCATAGTACCACCACGTATATCTATAGCCACGAACGTCTCGAAGGAAACGGACTTTGGCATTTGGCTGTAGGAGAGACCAATCCATTAAAACATCCCAGAGTGACACATAAACCGATGTTATAGCCGCAGTAACGAGAAAGATAATCATATAAATATCCGTTCTATTTATACGATATCTAGATAATGTGGTATAAAATAAAATTGTGGCAATGTATTTTCCACAATTAACAAGATGCGGAAACATGTCTCGTGTATCGTAATAGCGTCGTAAACATTGTAGCGCACGCCAAACTGCTGGTAATGCGGTGAAGAATCCAAGAAGAACTGAATGAGTTGAGCCGCACTGCGAAGGATCAATCCATTGATGAATGTAAAGGCAAAAGAACACCTCTATATTCTGTAATGTACCAATATGTTATTAATTAGTCTGATAATACGTGGAAGAACACTCACAGCCATAACGTAAGTTAAAGAACAATAAATATCCCCCAGAAAAAAGTCTCTAAACTCTACAGGGTATATTCCAGCTAAAAGTAAACGCCACTAAATTCAGATATCAGTAATAGATCTTGTATCAATTTAAAAGAATTCTTCCTTACATTCGAATATAGAAACCACATTCGGCCTCGATGAAATAAAATTGGTAAAGGAATGACAATTAAAAGAGCAGTAGTAATAATCAAAATCATAGGATAATATATGAACATCTCTAGACCTCCAAACCTTGAAAAATTTATCCACATACATAAACCAAGAAAAGCAAGTAGAAAAGAGGGTATGTTTGCCATTTCCCTCCAATCTAAAGTGCGCCTGGGATCAAACTCAAATACAAATTGATAATTGATCCTATATCGAGTCCAAATACAGCAATCTAAGCAAAAGAATGCAAATAAGTATAATGCAAGGAAATAGCCAGCGTATAATTGGAAAAGATAACTGGTCTGTGCGCGTATAACTGGATCTGGATGTTCATTCAATAATTGCACTCCACGGATGATTCCTTGGATTGCGAGAATAGTTCCCACACCAATCAATATACCGTTTCTAAAAGCATTACCAGAGACATCAGGTCGTCGCGCAAAGGAGCCACGTAGCTTTCCAAAGGCAATCTTGTGTTGACCATTCTCAAAATATCTAGCATATAGGTCTATAGCCTCATGTATGTGTGCATCTAGCACATTACTTCGAATAAACCAAGACCTGTTTACTCTTTCAGTTAAGTGTCGTACATGAGGACTCGACCCAACAACTCTAGCATATTTCCTATTAATCTTATTGAAGGCCATTTGATTTATTACTGCATAAGATTTTAACATCTCCATAACTCGATAACATTCAAGCAACGCAAGCTTTAGTTTTTTTTTTGCTTTTCGATAGGGTACATTATCATCATACTGAGCTTTTCGAAAAGAATCATTTCCGTCTTTGATTTCTCCAACCATGGTAGGCTTTTTTTGTAGGCGGGCAGCCACAGATGGTTTCATATCTTGTAAGGCTTTAGAGTTTGTTCCGATATGAGAGCCCGTAAGTTTGTGACGAAGCTTTAAATAACTCTTTTGTATTGGATTAAATATAACATTTAGTTTGTTCAGAGAGTATGATGGATGACTTTCTTTAAGAGCTTCGGAGCGCGCATTAAAATCCACTGTCGCTTCAGTTTCTCTTCTGAAAGCATTTATCTGTTCTGCCTCTGCTAACTCTTCAATTCTCCGCGTTCGCATCTCATATAATTGTTCACGTAAAAGGGTAAGCAACTTATCGGCCTCATCCTCTTTTGATTTGTAGAAAGTTTCAACTTTTTCTAGTTCCTCATTATTCCATTTAAAAAATTTATTTTGTCTCTGCCTGAGAATATCAGTTGCGCCTATGTCGAGATTTGTTTGATGTGATTCAGCTGGAGATAGGCGGCCGCCACCCGAAAATACGTTGCTAAGAAATGACTTTGGACTCTCAGCCATTCGGTATTGTGGATTAAAATAGTCATCTGGATCGCCTGTCGGCGACGTGATATGCGTAGACTCAACATTAGAATAACTGAAAATACTTGGTTTACGATGCAAATTGGCAAAGTCCCTAGAAATTGGAACATTTGGCTGTCGATCTCTATTCACTGTTTCATCAATTGATTCTTTTGCAAGCTTAGATGCAATTTTATTGTCGATGGAAGCTTCAGGGGCTTTTTCATTTTTATCAATAGCAGCTTGACTTATAGTAAGAGATATTTTAGACTGATTAAGTGAGAAAGGAGAAAAAAACTTCTGTTTTGGTGAGGTGTCATCTCGCGTGCTGAGTCTTCTAGCTCCTTGATAAGCTTCAAAAGGTTGAATCATCGAATGGTGCACCTTTTTCTGAGAGGAAGAATATAGGGGCCCAATCCTGCTACTTTCCCGAGTAGTGATGGGACTTGTTGCTCCATTATTGCGCGAAGAGGAAGTTACACGATGAAAGGCTCGAGAAATTGCTTTGATATGGCGCTTGCCTTCCTTGTAGTCGACATATTTGATTCGCCATTCTATACAAATAGATTAGGATCAAGTTCCCAAAGATAGAAAAAGCTATCTGACTAGCTCAGAGGCAAATATCGTTACCTGGTACAAGATCCCTATCCAGATTATGGCCAAAACTCATTATCAGCAAAGTCTCCTTCTGTCAGATCTGGGTGGTTAAAGACCAAGGACGAATTAGATCGTCAGTTCCAAACTTCTTATATCAAATAAAGAGTTTGTACTGTAAGAGTGAAAAAGAAAATACCTGAAGTCGCCGGAGTAGAATCATGAGTAGAGCCCTAGTCATCATGCTGCCATAATACTCTAAGGCTGGCATCTATACAGATTTATCAAATATTTCAAACTTGTTTATGTGGCTTGTCCCTAACACTTCACCTCAGAGTGCTCCCGCCAAAGCCTAGCAAGCCCTGGCGCACGGGTCCTGCCCCTAAACATTGCAACGAGAAAGGTAAGGATTGTATCTGCACTGCTCGGATTATATGATACGAATTAACAACATAATTAATTCTTGTCCGTTTTTACACATAATCAAGTTCTGCGGATTTATTTTGAACCTAAAATCGAAGCTGGAAATAAATTCTATTTACGCTATGATTTTTTTCGTCTAGAAAAAATTTACATGATGAGCTGCGCATATTTGGTAATTTTTCCTAAATTTATATTTCCACTGCTAGGATTTATGATAGTTTTTAGCTGAATTATAACAAGCAGAATATTCAAATAATGTTCCAAAGTCGGCAGGCAGCTTGTAAACGGTTTCATTGAACCGCTATTTTTTGATGTTTCTCGTTTAACATGGATCAAATTTGCGGTATGCGATTCATTTTGTTTGTTTCTCCTAAATAATTGCGGTGAGATACAAATTGATTGAATATCTTTTTGAATATTGTATTAGCTACAAAAGATTAAGTGTGATCATTAAACTCAGATATACGCCGGTACATCTTCAGGTATTGCTTTGTACATGTGTGGCAAGCTTGCCTGTACTGTATTTCTTGATGTAATTCTGCCACTTAAGAAAAATCGAAAATGAGGGTAATCCTTGCAATTTTCACGGTGCACCGTTATACTCCGCCACTTTCTGTACTCCGACTATTTATAGACTGATGTATCGCATCTAGTTGATGCCGACAAACTCCTGATGCAACTTCTGCCCTGTGCAAGCTTAGTGAACCATTTAAGGCGACCGGGTCCTATTGGGGTTGTATGTGTATTTTTATGGTTTCCACAAGAGCCAGCAGACTAGAGCTCTTATGAATATGAAGACTTTTGAAGTACGGGCCATTCAAGAATTACTCATTTAACTGACGTGCCCTAATAGCAAATGGGAATCGCAGAGGTTCTTGTTCGCGACGTACTGTAGAATAGCACATTGGTATGTAGAGAAATATTGATGTGCAAACATGCTAGGTTGGCACTACTGCTTTACCCAATTGCTAGGAGCTTGAGTCATAAACGTTTGTGCAAAACTATCTTGAAAGGCTTCTAACGGCTCAGGGGTATAGTATGATTTCTCGATCACTGATTTATTAAGATTTAGGCGTAAAGTGAGATAGAATGGACTAGACTGTTGACTTCGCCACTAGGATTTAAAGAATTTGTGTATTGAAAAGAATTCCAATTATATCACGCAGGAAGTGATACCTTATTTGGAAACTAATCGTTAGGATAGCAAAGGTAGAAAGATTTAGATTGCGGCTGATTACAAAATGCTTATTCGGAAAATCTCTAAGTGAAGAGGCAAGGATCAACCTATAAGTTCATCCGCTGTTGTAGTTTTGATATTCATATTTTGTTAAGTACATCACTCAATATTTTCCATGTCCTTATAGCTGGCTAAAAACGTTGAGTCAGAGATTTGATTTGCACGTGACTACTTCATTTTTACCAAGCAAATTAAATCACATAATTAACAGCAGAATTGATCACTCATTCCGATACCTCTAACTGATAATGCAATCAACAACCAATATTTGCTCTATATGTATTTCTAGACATCAGATGGTGGATTTCATCGCAAATAGTAAAGGCAAGGAATATATGACCTGCTCTTGGCATACCAAAAAGCACACATTACCTACCTACCTTCAGATCAATGAAAAGCTTTGGTTTACGAGCTCAAATCATGGAATCATCAATTTTATTTCACGATTGGTTAAGCTTCCAGTAATGCTAAAAATGTTGGAAATAGTCTGATATACTTGACGTCAACTATAATTTTATCCTCGACCAGTTGCTGGTTTCTTTTGGTTCTTTTACTAACTTAGTGTAAATAGGATTCCACCAACGAGATTCGTGGAACTTAGCCATAATCGAGGTTTTGGGATATATTTGGCTATATGGCGGCTATCGATTGATTTAGACGTGGCTGTGGCATTGAATCTTTTTCGAATCCTCATATTATTATTAGTTCCAGATGAGTCCTGTTTCGATGAGTTCTTAAAAATGAAATAGCGATAAGAGACAAAATAGATCGGTTCCTTGCAACGATAGCCTTCAACTAAGACTGGCTCAGCGTATTGAACGGACCCTGTTTCTAAAATTGTGCCATTTATATCATACGCTATACAGAAATTTTCTGTCATCACCCGAGAAAATTGGGCTTCTAAATATACGAGTTCTTATTCGGGTGTTATTGAAGACATACAATAATCTCCTAAAATTGAGATTCCCAGATTTTGATCATATCGTTCAGTATCAAATCTTCTATCAATGGCTACAGGAAATAAAAATAAACTAGCGTCTATAATAACCAGTTTATCTATGCAACATTCCTTTTACGAGAAAAAGTGACAAACGTCGTCATAAAACATTTACTAAACCTATTTTTCAAGCTTTAAGCATAATTGTATACCTCCAAATTCAACCTTGCCTTAAAAACGAAGTAGATAGCGATTGATGGGAATTTTGGGAGATATAACGCAGGCATGAGCTTATTCGATATGCTTGCAGAGCTGAATGGACCAGAATCAAGACATACCTGTTGGCAGAGAAGATCGACTCAAATGAATTCACAGTTTCTGGGAACCTGATACAGGATTTTATCAAGTCCTTTGCGGCTCTCAGGTTTTGCTCCTTTATTTGTGGGCTGTGGTGAGAACAAGTTTAAATATATTATGACCATAATCTAAAATATTGAAAAAATCCCTAAACTATGCATTATATAAATATTCAGAGATTAATTATGTAGTGTTTCACTATCAATGCAATAGATTATTGGTTTGTGTTATGCTTATAAACTAATACAGGACAATGTACTACCAGCGAATGCAGCTGTATGCGGTGGTAACAAGTAGATGAAATACTAAGATTTGCTATGAGATAGTTAATACTTTATTGTCCAACTAACATGGATACTCTGCACGGGTAATTCTACACATATTTATATCCATGCTATACCAGAATGTTTTATAGAAATAATTGTAAATATTTCCAAGATATTCCATTACCTTCGATATGATCTTAGAATGCAAGTTGTAACCGAGAATATCATATCGTTATAGTAAGTTGCTAACTCATAGCGCCTCCCCTGAATATCTTTACTTTATAACAGTATGTAAAGCACATTTGTTGAAGAGAGAAGTTGAAAAAGGGTTGTAATCAAAAACCAAAACAAAATGACATTTCCATCATCACCAACTTTGAAGCCAAACGTCACATCTAATTTTTATAAATTATACCTCGAACTTCGATGGAATATTATTGTATTAAATCTATATTGGACTGAATTTTTCTAGGAAAAAAATGAGTGTCTGGAAAGTAATGAGGGAATAAATTAATTGAAGTGTTTTTTTAAATTTAAATCATTAAGTTTACAGGCCTGTAAATACCGTTACTCAACCTTTTAATTCCCTAAAAATTGGACTATTAAATAATGATATGAATGCAATAATTTTCCGAGCGTTTAGATATTTAATTAAACAAATACTGATGTTGTTGTGGCGATAAGAGTTTGAAGCAAATGTAATTCTGGAAATTTTGGTGTTGTTTGTCATTAGCAAATCAAATCTCCCTTGAACAAATTAATTTATTTAAGATTCAAAGAGATGTCTGACTGGCCCTTTATTCTTATTCAATAAGACATCTAATTCGTTGCGGATCCGCCACTAAGTGTGCTAACTAAGTAGAAAATAAAGAAAATTAATCTAAAATCCGACCGGCTCTCTTAGTAGGAAGGGCCATACTTACTCAACACAACTAACCCAGACAACTATTTAGGAAAATATCTTAAGATTTGTAATCAAAAAATCACTCCAAAATCTTCAGAATTGCCTTTTCTTTAAACACTCATTACAGTATCACTATCAAATTTTCTTCAATTAAGAGTTTAAAAAGTTAGACAATTATGGCATTCAATTTCTTGCCCTTAAGTCCACTTTATTAGGGAACTAAATGGTTGAGAAACGATATTTACAGGCCTATAAACGAAACTTATTAATCTAAATTTTAAAAAAAATCAGTTTGTAACTAAAACGATTCCCAAGGAGACAACAGTTTTGTTGATTTGAAAAGTTTTGAGCTATTATTTTTTTAACGCTTTTCAATGCATGGATTTACAAATCTTACTGCAATAAAAGTAGGAATCCACTCAATTTTCTATTTCCCTTTTTTAATTATGCGTACCTGCCAGTACTATTTTTTCCATGCTGTGCTGTGTTAGCTCAGCCGTTCGGAGCCCCTAATTAATTACCTTCCTGATAAAAATTCTACTTACACCTCACAACTAAAATTGGAGGTATTGGAATTTAAAATTACTTATTCGTTGAATAGAGATTTTCAGGAGTCAGTCATTTAGAGTCATTGGGGATATGATCTTCATGGAGAATATGTTTGTGATGTGATTGGAAAGAATGAGACACGTGGCAAGTTGAATAGAGACTCTAAATCAAGGTCTTTTTGTTTTTCTTATGAGCCAATGCAATGTAAGAGCCAAATCTACATTTCTCTGTTTAAAGTGCCTTAACTTAAAAGAGGTAAGATAGGTCATACATGCTTAATATATGTAGGAAAATCATACAGGATGAAATTGAATTCAAACCTAACTTGAGAGAAATTAAGTTTTAAATTTTACAGAAAAATTACTTCCATAGTTGCTTTTAATGAACATCTTACTATCGTTAGATTGATTAGGCTTGCCATAATTATAGTCCTGGCCAATGAATTGATCGTCATTTTCAATTTTTTATCAAGAAAATGTATCAGTATTATATCTTTGAGAAAAATATGGTATATAAAATTTATGTCTTCGTCATCATTAGTAACAATTTAATAACTGTCAGAGACGGAAAGTTTGTGTAACCAGAATCTTCCCGCACCACGACGTTGCATCCTTTCTCGAGATTTCCTTATTGCTGAGTTACGCAAGTTTGGGGCCGAAAATATGGAACCCAAATCATCAGAATTATCACTGTAAATGTTAACTTTTAGGCACACAAAAACCTTTGATGGGCACTAAAGTTTGAAAGTAATATTGGTATAGTTTTGGGGATGAGGAAGGGGAGCAGGGGGATGAGGTATTAAGATTACCTACTGAAAAGGAACACGAGTCAACAGACCTCGTGCCCTATTATTGCGTTCTTTCCAATCATTGACGGGTGCAACTGGAGTATCATGCCATCGACCCATCCTTTTCCTCCAGAGACAATATTCTAAGATTCGGAGCAAACTCCATAAGACCAGCATGAGTATTAGTGAGATAGAGGCTGCCATTATTAACTTCTTAGGTAATGCACGCTCAAGTGTGAACGTATATATGAGAACTAAAGTACCAAAGCCAGTGAACTGTAGTAAAATAGCAACTGGTAAGATAAATCTATTGGTGTAATAAAGGTGTCCGCGGTTTTGAAACTCGATCCATGGCAGCGAGGAACACACACTATTTCCTGTACGTTGATTATTATCTGAATTCATATTTCCATTGTCAAATTCCAAAGCTTCGATTCTCCTGCATCCTTGATTCTCATTCTCAAAGGTCCTAGTACCGTAGAGTACAGAGTTATGCTGCTGAAATTTATGAGATTCAGCATTACGGTCAGTAATTACCGCATTCCAGTCTTCTAATGAGCCAGAGCCGTGGCTCTTCATAAAATATGAGCAGCAGCATGTATGTTGATCCCACTTTTCATTTTGTTGTACTGCTGTCTTATGACAATAACCATACCGGGACTCAGATTCTGGCCGTAGATCTGCTTCTATAACTTGTAAATAAGGCCTTTCAATTACTGGATTTTCTCTATACCGATCCATCCTAGCTAGATAATTCGATTCATAGCAGTAAAGATTTAAAATCAATATATAGTTAGAGGTTTTCAGAGTAAGAATGTGCTCACAGCAATGAGTTACCTTAAGGACTAACGCTTAGCATACCTTCACATATTAATAGGGTGTAGGTTCTGAAGCTCTTCTCTTTGAAATATCAAAGGTTAAATCACAAAGAGAACAACCGTAAAGTTAAATTTCCCAGAAATATTGTCATTTGTTGAGATCTGGTTGGATATTATGATTGTAGCCATGTTAGTACCAATATTTATCTCCATTGTCATTTTGTTTGATGTTAAAACAATAAAACAGTTAAATAGCACACAAATGAACCTTAGTCCGGATGTGGCGTAGCCTTTAATTGAGTCCAACAGGGAAAAAAGAATCAAAAAGAAAAAAACACACACATCAGTGAGGACATATTGTGTCACGACTTGTACCTCACGTATCATAGGTCATATGATATCACGTGGTATCACCAAATCTAGTTCATTTCCTTTGTCTACTTTTGTTAGCGGTTAGGCTAGAGTGTAAACACATCTCGCCAACCACCATCGTAATCTCCCTCTTTGCACTACAAACTACAACTTTGTAAATAGACCTTATATAGAAGAATAATGCAACGTCTTTGCCAGTCCTTACATACTTGTGTTTGCGAAAATATTTAGATTTTTACATAAGCTGTTTCACCATTATACCTAATAACGAATAGGTTAGCATTTTTATAATAGTTCAGATTAGAGATAATGAACAGAAAATCTTACATTAGGTTAATCGTTGTCAAAATTCTTGTAGATAGCCTTCTTCATATTGTCACATTAATGTAATCAGCAGGTCTTTGAAAATAACATACCGCTCTTTCCACATAACATTTTACCCTAGCAACAGCCACTCCCTGGGCATAGTGACAAAGGAAAAAAGAAATAATTTCGGTACATGGATAAAGGAAAGGATAAATTAAATTTATCAAGAAGCCTGGGCGCCAGGTTTAGATTTAAAAGGTTGAGGTAGATTTGAATTAGACGGCTCAATGGCAGGCTTCTCAATTAATCCTTCATCATTGCGCCCACCTTCACCCGTTTCTAGCTTAGATCGGCCAAATCGTTCACACCATCCCTCTGCGCTTGTGATAGTACCGTTCAAAACATCTGATACTTGGGCCATCATATTTAACCCTTCTTTTGCAAGAACTAGAATTCGGTGTCCACCCTCTACAATTTTCACATTCGCATCATCAGATGTCCTTGAGCCTTCTAGAGGTCTTGAGCTCGCCAAACAGAATCTTCGTGGTAAGCTTGTTAGGTGACGGCGCACTAACACTCGAGTATTTTCAGGTAATGCGCCGCCGGCATACTTTGAAACAATATCAACAACTTCTTTCAAAGTTTTTAAAACATCTTTCTTTAATGCCGTTATTTTCTCACTAAGAGCATGACGTCCGGCCTCATTCTGTACAGCATGTGGTCTTATTCCATTCAATGTAGAAATTTCAAGACCATATTCGTGGTCGTACTGTTCGAGTGCAGCTTTTAAACTCATTATTATTTTCCCAATATGCTCGTTGGCCCATCGCAGCCAGCTTAAACAATATTTTAGACTACGCATTGATTCCTCACTCATAGCGATACTAAGTCCGCTTGTAGATAATGCTAGTCTTGACTGCCAAGAAAATCCGGACGAGATTGGATCTCGTTCAGCCTTTGATGAGACAAGAGATTGATGTAGCTCATATTTTGGACATTTTAGATCGTCATATGCAGGTAAACTATCAGATGTCGAGCTTTGACTAGATTGGCGCTGACGACCGAAATCTTTATTATTCACTAAGTTACTATCCATTTCGGTGTCCTCGTCAAGCCTTCTTCGCTTATTTGAAATTTCCGGAAGTTGATCGGATTGAGATAACGATTGATGTGAGTTTCTTCCGCCAAGTATCCAACGCATTCCTCCTTCTACCCCAGTGATACGACCGACAGAGCCGACAGTATTTACAACGGGTGAAAATCGTCTTTCCACGTACTCTGCACTAGATTTGAAACGGGGGCTATACTTTTTTGACGCTGAGTAGGCCGACAACGAGCCACCGATAGCATTGCCAATAAGAGGGTGTGATGTAGTTAGTAGGGAAAGTAAAGGCTCTCGCTGCTGGTTCCTCTTATCACGTATTATGCTTGGCGAGCTTGGTAAGGCTCTACTTGATTGAGGTGGGGATCCTGTTAGTTTTAGAAAGCCTTAGTATTTTGCACTATGTGGCTCGAAATTTTTTTCATACCTGCTCTTAAGTCTCCTAATGCTTCAGCTGCTAGTCGTACGTCAGCATCATCAATTGATAACACACTACTGGATCTAAGATAATGAAAATCTGGCGATCCAATCTGAGTCAACCTTGGGGACTCTGACGGAGAGTTTGAGGCACTCGTTGACGGCTGCGACTGAACAGTTTGAAAGTGAGTATCTATGTGGTTTTTTAAAGGCCATTGGGAATTCTCGTTAGTGGATAATTTTGACTCTCTTAAGAGAAAAGGAAGAGGTGGCAATGTACGATCACAACGAGGCGGGTCTGATATGTATAGAGAAGGAAAATGCGATGATTCAGTCAAGTTTGATGGCTGAAAATTCGACACATTTGAGTAAGTAGGAGGGTTGTCTTTTTGGGTCTGTTCCCGCTGCATTGTGGCAAATGGATTAGTTCCGCGACGCGAGAAAAAGTAGATAAAATATATCGCAAAAGTTTTAACCAATCAAGTACATGGATAACAAAGCATATGGCGGGTAAAAAGGAGCCAGTACAAGCGTGTAACTAAACTCATGAGTGAAGGACTTGGTGAATGAATATGTTAGTTACCATAGGGAAAATTATGTAGTGCGAACAGCACTGAGGCCAAGTATATGTTTTGCTTATTGTGTTGTTGTTACAGTCACATGAGGACATATGCGACCCGTCTTAAATGCGCTATTAAACGAAAAGATGTGATTTACACCTGAAGAGGCCAGAGAGTCTTTCATTTTAGAGTCACATGTCGAAGGGACACAGTTTTTTAATTAATTTCGGAGGTAATTGATAAATGTTGTGGATCTTTACCGCTCTGCGGAAATTCCAATATATAGCACTAAGCTCTAGTTTCAATCAAATAACTCTATCTTAAAAGGCTATCTAATTTTTCTTGCATGTGTGATTCCTCTGACGCCGTCCGAGCAAATTAAGAGCCGAAGCCCTTCATACGCGGTCAGCTCTGATGGAACCAAATCATTAATCTTTGCAACACATAATCGCTAGCTTCATCAGTAGGAAATCTAAGTAGACACTGTCAGAAAGACAGATCGGTCAAGATCTTATTGTTGAGCTGCACTGTCTTTTAGGCTGCAATGGTTAGAAAAGACCTTGACTGAACGAAGGACATTTTATATTAAAAAATGGCACTGTAATTGCGCTAGCCTAAGGAGGCTAGCACGAAATGCGCATCACGAATTGTTTGCTTTGTAAGCCCTTGATTCAGCTTGGGATGAAGCTATGAAGTAATAAACCTGAAGAATCATTCTGTGATTCATATATTTCTTCTTAATGTTTATACACATGGCTTGAGTTTACATATCAAGGGACCTCTATAGATATTGTTGCTCGATTACATTGGCGCAAGCTCAAGGTCAAAATGGCCTCCGCCGTTTTTTTCCTCGACTTGAAGGGTAAGGTATGCAATTAACCATCTCTCTACTATCATCTTAACCAGTAACGCTGATGATTCGAGACCTTATTGGCCCGAAATTACAGAGGAGACATACCTATGTCAGCCGTCGAAAAGTTTCCAGTTCTTTTGAGTGAAGCAGAAGAAGAAAGCTCCGCCGTACCACCATGCTTTTCCGATGAAGGCATCAATGTATGCCGCTTCGATCTATGAAGTCAGGTATATTCTGATCATCGATAGTATCTTTACATCCGGCACAGTAATCTTTATTTACTTGCATTGACTAAACGAAATACAAATGCTGCCGAAATTCTACTTTTTCTCCACAAAATTGTTGAAGTATTTAGTGAATATTTCAAGGAACTCGAGGAAGAATCAATCCGGGATAACTTTGTTATTATTTACGAGCTTCTAGATGAGATGATGGATTTTGGATATCCACAAACAACCGAATCAAAGATCCTTCAAGAGTACATCACGCAGGAATCGCATAAATTAGAAATTCAAGCAAGGCCACCTATCGCGGTTACAAACGCAGTCTCATGGCGATCAGAGGGTATACGATATCGTAAAAACGAAGTATTTCTTGACGTTGTTGAATCCCTTAACCTTCTTGTCTCATCAAATGGCAATGTGCTACGCTCAGAAATTCTGGGAGCCATAAAAATGAAATGTTATCTATCAGGTATGCCTGAATTACGACTAGGATTAAATGACAAAGTTATGTTCGAAACAACAGGTCGGGCAACTCGGGGAAAAGCAATTGAAATGGAGGACGTAAAATTCCATCAGTGTGTAAGGTTATCACGCTTCGAAAATGATCGGACTATATCTTTTATTCCTCCAGATGGTGAATTCGAACTTATGTCATATCGTCTAAATACTCAAGTAAAACCACTTATTTGGGTCGAATGTATTGTAGAGTCGCATTCTGGAAGTAGGATTGAATATATGCTTAAAGCCAAAGCACAATTTAAGCGGCGTAGCACAGCTAACAATGTTGAAATTACTGTACCGGTCCCTGAAGATGCTGATAGTCCACGATTTAGAACAAATATTGGGAATGTACATTATGCTCCTGAGAAGAGTGCAATCGTATGGAAAATAAAACAATTTGGCGGGGGCAAGGAATTTTTGATGAGAGCCGAGCTAGGTCTCCCAAGTGTTAAAGGTGATGATGATCATGGAGGAGGTATGACTGGTGGCTTTGGAGGAAGCATGGGGGGGGTTGGAGGAAAAGGTGCAAAGAGGCCAATAAGCGTCAAGTTTGAAATACCGTACTTTACGACAAGTGGTATTCAAGTACGTTACTTAAAAATTATAGAACCCAAGGTATGCTTTTTAACTTACTTGCACTTATTACGTCCATATACAAAGAGCTAATTTATTCTCTAGTTACAATATCCATCACTCCCATGGGTTCGCTATATTACGCAGGCTGGTGATATAACTGTCAGGTTGCCAGAAGTTAGTTGAATATACAGACAACTTAATGTACAAATGTTAATGATTGTGTTCATGGCCAACAAATATATGGCCGTGCTTAATGAGTCACGTAAGTTTCAATAGCCCAAAATGGAAACTAGCCCACCAAAGACGTTTTACCCGATTGAGAATTACAGCAAGTAATGTGACTTTTTCGAACTTAGTTTAAAAACACCAGTGAATAATTACCCAGCGCCACAATCTCTCCAAATCAAACTCATTGAAATCGCCCGCACGGTATATTATTTTGGAAGTTAAGTCCACAAATTAGAATATCTGTTGGCCGACAAAGGGCCGAGAAAGGGCCAAAACAAAATTGAAATAATTTGCACCTCCAAATATCCCTGTGACACTAAATTGGACCCTGCTAAGTTTCTTTTAGCGTCCCCACTCATTGTAATTCTACAGGGAGCACATTCAATTCTAATTTTCTTCACACCAGATGAGTAATTTTTTGTAAAAAATTTTATACAATGAAATCAGAATTTATGCAACTCCCGTTTTCTCCACTTTTATAAAGCTTCTCCACAGATTCTTCATTCAAAACTGAAAATAAATTGAATTAATTTAGAGATCATAAGCGTTACTTTCAGGCCAAAAGTTTTCACCTCCATTAAATAATGTATTATCATTTATAAACCTAAAAATTTAAAATCGAAGTTAAATATCAAGCCGTTCGATTTTGTTTCAGTTCGATTTTTCAAAATTTTAAATTTTCACATCTAGATTAATTTAAGACACAGATATTACTTGGATCGTTGTTAAAAAATTAACTTCAGTCTATCAGATAAAAATTATGCTACTGGAAAATACACACAGGAAATTAAAGCAAAATTATCTCCGTTATTTTTGCGTCAGAGAAGTCTCACTTCGTTTTTTAGAACTTTTGAAAGCATACAAATGGTCTCTGACCATAACAAAAGACTCTTTCTCTTGTGGCGCAATTTTATCAAAGTTTTCAGCCATAGATGTGATCTCCTGCGCGACTTCTAAGCTTTCCGCAATTGAACGGTTCCCAAATCCTCCAGTGTAAGATGAAGCCAAGGAGCTGGAAGATTGTGAGAAGTTTCTCTGAGTTTCTCTATTGCTATTGATATCATAGCATATTGTGTAGTCAAGAAGCCTTTCGACAATGAACATGTGCTTACAAACTGCGCTATTGTTAGCTATGTATGGATACGTACATCTTGA
>MCFK01002790.1:0-10116 GCA_003610855.1 Erysiphe neolycopersici | reverse complement strand
TGATTATATCAAAAGCTGCTCGTAGATAAGGAGATGATATAATGTATGATGTTACGCTAGAGAACTTAATAATATATTTGTTTATAGTAGGGCAAAGTATGGAACTTATACTATACTAGAGCCGCTAGCCGGCTCNNTTGTACTTCATAACAAACACAGCAAACAAGATAAGTACAACCCGTCTTAAACTGTGGTCTATTGATCGCCCCACATTGTATCCTCACACCAACATCATATCACAACCTTGGAATTTTTTTCCTTCTTATGAAGATAAAAGAACAGCAGTGATGACTTAAAATAAGGTACGACATTTGACTCTTGATAATTCTTATGCAGCTTCAATTATCGACTGTGAAATTTGCTTACTATCAAACATAAAAGCAGTGATTCCGAAGTAATTTAAAAAGCGTCGAGAAGCTTGTATTCAAGCCAAATCTCATTTATGACTGTTGCATAATGTGATATTACTGAAACAGAAGAATCAATTGACGGTAACGAATCTTTCAGTCAATTTACCACGACGCAGAAACCTTTCATGTTGCGTATCTAGTAAAAATTAACGGCAAATACAAGCAATAGCAGGATTTAAGTCTCGTTTTATCAAAATAAAATTTATTTATTCGAGGTAAATAATTCTTTTTGGACTGATTTAGAAAAAAGATCAGTTTTAATGCAGAGAAATAGTTGGGAGTTTTGGTATATATTGTCTTTGTTCTTCTCCAGAATCATCTGAAAAGAATGGAACTGCAGAGGTATCTAGAAAGTCAATTGTGCAGCAAGATGTTTTAGACTTGAAGCGAAACTCCCAAAATTCCTTTTCTCACATTTGCAAACAAGACTGACTTATGAAATAAAATATAATACCTTCTGAGGAGATTAGCTACCATATTCTATGTAAGAAAGCAACTGGAACAATACCCGTTCATGTTTATTTACATAAAATAGGAAAGTTCAATACCAACCAGTTAGTGTCTGAATGCTCAAATGAAAGAAAGTAATAAACAATCTTCAAGCATTATTTATTGACATGTTATATGTCAGAAGGCAATGTATCAATGTAAAGAAAGACCTTTCGGTATTTCTACAACGGACACTCCCGTCCTAAAGCCCATACTTAAGGAGGAACATATCTTGGGAATCGGGGGTATTCCAGTAGCGGCTACCAACAATACCATCTCTTATTTTAACTCCATTAGGACTAGTGCTGACACATCCTTCCTTGTGTTAAGAGCATATATTTTGATTTGAAAACGGTTCAATATGTTGTCAATTGTGTCGGAAATACCAGTTGTTTAGTTCCAGTCGTCTCTGGACATCTGCTTGGCATCAAAGTGACCTAGGATTTTAATATAAAAAAGGTTCTACATCCCCCCCAGTAAGAAGGCCAGCTAGTGTTTCTTCAATTGAAAAGACACATCTTATAAAGATTTGTAAAGTTAGCTTCCATTTATGTACGTGTGTATCTACAAAATTTTACATTTGAGGATTTGAGACTGAAATGAGATAGTATTTAAAATGTGTTTTTAAAATAGATCTTGAAAAGTACACAATGGTATACATGATACTCTTTACTCTCATCAGTGATTAAACGTCTTTTGGTTATTAAAGACTTGCTTACTTCTACCATCAATGAGCAATAGATAAAAATGAGACGGGAAATAATTTCATCCATCACATTAAATTCTGAATATAAAATCTGCAACTCTGGATAAGCAAAGATAACACATCAGAGTTAGGAGAAGAGCAGATGTCCCTAATATCTTTCGGTCCAAGCATTTTTCTTACACCAACACTGACGGCGCTCAATCAGTAATGCAATCTCCACGAGAAATGGTAAAACGGGAACTAGCCATACTACGGTATATAACATGGGCGATTCTCCCTTGACCAATTAACGGGGTTTTCAAATAACCCTGAAGATAACTTATATGTTTGAAGAATAATTTAGGATCAGATAAAAACATCGCTTTTGTCTTCGTAAGGCACGGCAATTCGTACTAGCCGCTAATATGCACTTCTCCATCAGGTGAAAAAACTCTATGAGTCGTATGTAGTTCGGGTGAGATCACTGTCTGCTTGTTATCATCTTTACATTGGCAAATTAAAAAAAATTATTATGTTATGCCACTAAATACTTAATCTAACTTCGGAATCGTATGTGGCACCAGACTCTTTTAACAGCGAAAATTCATCTACAAGATTGTTGGAGGTTGCATCAATAAATGAGAAATATTGTAGTCATGATGTGGCCAGGTTGAGCAATAAAAAACGGAAGAGGGATGTGACGCTTAATGAATGATGATCAGAGCACAGCATGATAATATTAGGAATTACATCGGAGATAACAATGTCAGCTATCTATTCACTTTGTTTGAAAATTGTCCTATCTTAAATAATAAGCGTGTTGCATTGCACAATACACTCACTGGCAGTTAGTTGGCTTACTATATTTCCGGCTAAATATTTATCCGTGGGCAAATTCAAATTCTACTGTAGATGTGATCGATCTAATTACATATGCCGAGGCATTGGCTAGACAGAATGAGTAAGCAACGAAATTCAACCCTATGTTCACATTTTTCTGATTGAGCAGACAACATATAAAAATTAGGCCACAGATTCTAAATTGAAGTATGCGGAAGATTTCAAATTTGCCTTCAAGGAAGCACAGACCCCTACGACAGGGGCCGATCGACAGCATCAAGAAGACTTGATCTTGGAACACCTCAATCTACAACTTCTTCCGATGGCTAATCAGCAGTCAAGCCTCTAGACCCCTTTCTTATGCCCTTCTAAGCCGGCTTCCACAGTATCTTATCCTCCCTTGAATAATCTATCTATGGCGTCTATGTCTAAAGACGCTAGCTAAATGGCTTGCCCGGCGCCGCTCAAATATAATAATTAATGTGCTGTTGTACTTTCTTCTACTTCTCAATCACAAGTCAGGTCTTTAAATATCCGGAAGAGAGCGAGTCGATGGCATCTTTCTTCCCCCATCTAACATCGACTGACGTTGCGCCAACATCACGTGCCATACTCTCTGTTTACAGAAATGCCTTCTCCGAGCAACTTTCATCTGGCACCATCCGCCCCACAGTCCTTCCATATCAAGCATATACCGCATTTATACTTATCATATACTTATCTTTACCTCATAAGAAATATCCTGTAATTTATGCCTCTCGATGGCTAATCCTAGCATTTGTGAATTGGTTTCAATGGGAGACGCTTTGGAAAACTTCGAGCTCCAGCTATTGTATCGGCTATGTTGTAGGCCTATCAATATCATGGATGATGGTCTGGAGTTGGGCTCTATTAGTATTTATGAAGCCTCAATGGGATGCTAAGAGACTTCAGAGAATTAAAATACAAACGAATGATGCCCAGTCGGCTGCAATAGTAATTCCAGATTTTTCAAAAATTCAAAAAGATGAAGGATATTTAAGACAACGAAAGTATATCAATGGAGACTCGTATATCCAAGAAAAAGCTATTATTGAGACCAAATCAAGCCAGACTTGTTACAAATATTTTTGGCAGCCATACCCAGACACTCCATTAGAAAGATTATCATGGGCAACTGATTTAGTCATCAATTATAGAGGTCCCGGTTGGAACTGGGCTATCTCACCTCTTCCACCTCTTCCTCCAGATATAATCATGCAGTTAGGAGAACCGGTTCCTGCTGAGTCATATTCTGGCGTTTCATCTGTGGGACTTAGACGTTTTGATACTCGGCGTGAGCTTTGCAAATCTCGACTACCAAGACTTGTGTTTGGCTACTTTCTTCTAGATTTCTTGAAAGTTATCATGATGAGTGACCCATATTATAAATTTGGCCCTACAACTTATGCTCTCCCGGCACATCTAAGACTTTTATCTCCATTTGCGATGCATATGTATCGCCAAACCCTTAGCTCCGGTACCATTATTGCTGGTATTGCTATCGTAAACTACTTGCCTCCTTTAATAATCTCAGTTATTTGTGGACCTAAGATATTTGGCTTGCGTGCAGAGGCATGGTATTATCCTTCTATGTGGGGGCCATTCTCAAATCTATGTTATAAAGGACTTGGTGGCTTATGGGGAAATTATTGGCATCAAATATTTCGCCAGGGATTTACGGCACCTACAAACTATCTCCTTCGGAATGGGTATATGAAAGCTAAATCTCCTATTGCAATGCTTTTTGGACTAGGATTGGCGTTTGGTATTTCTGGATTTGTACACTGGGCCGGTAGTGTAACTATTTATGCAAAAACTTATCCATCACATCTAATCTTATTTTTCGCTCTTCAAGGCATAGGTATTTTAATACAGAGTAATTTCTGTGCTATTTTCGGGTCGTCTTTGAAGGCTTTTCCCAAAAATGTCAGATATACTTGTAATCTTGCATACAGCTTGTTCTGGCTTTATTCAACAGGTTGGATTTTGGCGGATGATTTTGCTCGTGGTGGACTTTGGCTTTGGGAGCCGGTTCCATTCAGTCTCTTACGAGGTCTCGGCTTTGGTGAGCCAGATGCAGGATGGTGGTGTTGGGAGCATCTTGGAATTGGGTGGTATAGTGGAAAACACTGGTGGGAAAGTGGTATCGCATTGTAGCAGCTAGGATATGTTTTGGCAAGAGGACTGGCTCCTGACGTTGTTTTTTGTATTTTTATACCCCTCAGAAGTGAAGGTTTTGTTGGCCCAAGCACAGATAGAGTCAATCAGCGCTCATAATTTTTGACCTAGACATCACTGACGCTTTTAGATACCTGCTGCTTGTATGAATCTTATGATATTTTATTAAAGTACCGGAGAATACTAGTTAAAAGTTCAAAATATTTTTGAATGACATAAGATATAAAAAGAAAAGAAACCATATGATTTTCGAGCCCTCACTACATCAGTCCCAGGGTTACCCCCAGCCAGCCTTTTTCATTAATTCACTTAGTACAAGCTTGTTGATCGACAACAAAAATATATTTATTAATATTTCTTCAAAACTTCTTGTAGCGTCAGCCAGCTGCTATTCAGGTCCCTCCATATTCGTAATTTCACCAGGACCCAAATGAAAGGGTTGGGGTGGGGAGTTAGGGTCTTGCTGTACCAATGTAGCAAGTACATTAATTTTTTTTTTAAAAAAATTATAATAATTATTATTATTATAATTATAATTATTATAATTATTATTATTATTATTATTATTATCCAACCGTACCCTAAAGTTAATTAGTTAAGCCCTTTCTCACTTTCTCTGTGCGCCATGTTAAGGTTTAGGTGATGGAATGACGGATGACCTAGGATTTAAATGAAAAACATCAACTACAATTAATTTAATTGGTTTTTTTTTTTACTGAAATTGGAAGATGATTAATTACTTGATTAGTTACACCCTAGATAGATTGTGGGCCAAGTATACATTTCCTAAATAAATAATAAATAAATAAATATTTATCAAAAAAAAAAAGAGTAAAATATGTCAATCCGCTGATGAATGGGAATGACGTTATATTGAACATATGTTAAAGGACGATTCACCGAATTGATGCTTTATAAATTTGATATCACATGATATTTCGATTCTTTCTTTTCTCTCCCTCTCCCCCAGAAAATACAATTTTTATGATACGAGCGACCATCCAAAACCAATGTAAGATCGATCGGTACAGGAAAGCAACGGTCAATGTCGCTACGAAGAATCAGACCTAGATCGGCTCACGTATATCTTAAGAGGTTTAAGTCTGCCCTCAGATCTTAGAGTTTTTGTCTGAACAGGTTCTCTCAGATCTGATTATCACATCATTGTTCGCCACGACTAATGCTAAGTCGAAACCCAACTCATACAATGTTGCAATTTATTTTACAATTTTTAGCGAAAACTCCATAACTGACGAGATTTGCTATCGTCTAGGATTCATAGCTTTCTTTCTCCTTATCTTATCTTGTACTTTAAGTAGTGCCGTTCGAATTTCTCCTTTTGGAAATGATGAGAGGTCATAATAATTAGGCGCAATATCCTAAAGAAAATCAGCTTATACGTTCTTTCACTTTTCATATTTTCTCAAATAAAGAACTAAATATAATCTTACTAGTAACCATTCTGGTTTCACAGCCGTTACAGTCCTCACATAATTTTTGGTAGTTAAAACAAACTCGTTATAAACAACCCATTCACTATCAACTCCTAATTCAGTACTTGGGTGGAGTAAGACATCTTGATCATCTTTAATGGTCTTGTAATGCTTTCCAGTGCTATCTTTCTTTGCAACCTGCATAAAAAAGCCGGAAACTAGCGCGCGACGGATATTTACAAAGTAGTTTTTGTCGCTAAAGTCTGTACTCATAAGTTCTAACCCTGACTTCTCCATAGTTCGCTTTAATTGTTGTCGAACATTATCTGCCGATTGTAATGCCCTTAAATTTAAATAGTGTTTGTGACACCAGTCTCTGGGATTTGCTTGTGCCTCAGCCCCTTTGAATGCATGATATACATTGAGGAGTGTAAGATGATCACCATCAGGATGAGTGAAAAGTGATTTCATCTCATCGGCACGTTTTCTTGCATTAGCCGGGCGAACAAATATCTGTGGAACACTTAAAAGAGCGGTAAGAGACAAAATTTCACTAGAACAATAGAATTCTGGAGAACTTATAAGCATAACAGCAAGAGCTGGATCGAGTGGAAACTCTGATGCAAGCTTCCCTAATGTGGTGAGTTCTCCATCATCGTCAAGGCATGCAAGATAGTTTAGTTCTTCCAGTGCTCTCATAAGAGTTTCAGGTGCAGGTGGGTCCATAAGATCGAAGTGCACTAGATCATCTATACCAAGCTTCTTTAGTTCTAAAACAGTATTTGCTAAATTTGAGCGAAGAATCTCTGGGTAGGTTTGCTCAATTAGTTCTTCTTTGAAAGCTGCTTCAGTGTAAAGCCGAAAACATTTTCCAGGACGTGTTCGACCGGCACGACCTGCCCTCTGTTGTGCTGATGCTTTTGAGATTGGAGAGACAAGTAAGGATTCTACTCGAATCCGTGGATTATAGACTTTCTGCTTACTAAAGCCCGGATCTACCACATAAACGATACCATCTATAGTCAAACTAGTCTCAGCAATGTTAGTGCTGACTATTACTTTTCTACCCGGTTGTCCGCCACTACTTGATTTCGGGGCCGGCTCAAATATTTTTTGCTGCTGTTGGGGAGGAAGCGTTCCGTAGAGTGGATATACCTTAAGAGGCCCTACATCGGTTTCTCGAATCATCTCGTCGGCTTCCAAAGAAATCTTTCTACATGCATCTTCTATTTCTTCCTCTCCAGTTAGAAATAATAAGACATCACCCTCGGGCTCAGTGGCGTGGATTTGGAGAACAGTTCGTAAAGCAGCTTCAACATAGTCACGTTCTGGTTTAGGCGTATAGAATATTTCCACAGGATGAGTTCTTCCTGGAACAGCTAATAGTGGCGCATTATTGAAGTATTTTTGAAACTTCTGTGCATCAAGAGTGGCAGACATAATGACAATTTTAAGATCTGGCCTTCTTAATGCAATCTCCTTTAACAATCCCATTAATATATCCGTAGCGAGTGTGCGCTCATGTGCCTCATCAAGGATAATACAGCTATACCGTGTCAAGTTATGATCGTGCATAGCCTCTCTAAGAAGCATACCATCTGTCATATATTTTAATATAGTTTCTGGGCCTGTAACATCTTCAAATCGAATGCTGTAACCAACTTCCTCTCCTAGTTTTACATCCATCTCATTTGCAACACGCTGAGCTACTGACATTGCAGCTACCCTTCGAGGCTGAGTACATGCGACGATTTTTCCATGAAAATGGGGAAGGTCATCAAAAAGAACAAACTGAGGTATTTGAGTGGTCTTTCCAGAGCCAGTCTCACCAACAAAAACGAGAATCTGGGTTTCATGAAACATATCTAGAAACTCTTGTCTATGATAGATTAGTATGACATATCATGCAATGAAATTTATATCTTTTGGGCTTGCTTACCTTTGCTTGTGAACTGGGAGATCTCTTCTTGTCTTCAAAATATTAAAATATTGTTGAGAGAGAGGATTATTATTGAAAGGATTATTCGGGCCATCTTCCGCAATCTCTGCTTCTTCCGCAGTTGTTCGATGTCTTTTGAATTTCGATAGACCGCCTGCTCCTCTTACACCCGACTTTCCATTTTCAAACATATGCGCCAAATAGGGATTCGAAGAAGGATCCATATCTCCTGTTTTTAATCTTTTTGCGCCTGATGTTTCTTGGTCTGCAGGCCGACGGTCAGACATGATGAAGTCGGCCACAGTGCGCGACGATGGTCGTCAAAGTGAATATTATTTTACTAGATATGAAAATAGAAATTAGAAATTGGCAAGCAGGGATCGTGCCTTAGTTTCTCTTGGTCACGTGAACTAGAAGTCTGGTTTCCATGGAAACGTCAATACACGTGACGCATAACAATCTCCTTGTCAACAGTGAAACTGTCACAAACCCCTGTCTATCACTTTTGTCTTTACTAGTTTCTAATTGATTTAGGCTTAAGTATTAAACAGCATAGGAAATCACCAACTAATAGCCTAAGGATAAAGGCATTTCGCCGATCCCACAGGGGCTCCGGAAAAAAACGTACCCTTCCATACTTGCGATAGATATTCCAAATTTTAATCGTACTAAACATAACTCAGAGTTATAGGATTTTAATCATCATATATCTAGTCAGTTCTTTGGTCCCTGTTACGAAAATTTTTTAAAACCAAAGAAAAATACCCTCTAACATGTGACACTTGAAGAACGTAAAAGAAGAACCTGAAAAAAATGTCACCGAGAATGTAGTTATGGAGAACGCGGCTATGTTCGCTCCACTAAAAGAGGAGATTACGAAGGTTAGAAAGTAGTTAGAATATCTGCTTCAGAAGTAAGGAGCACGTATTTGAGCAAGAATGTGCCTAGTGATGTCTTATTGAAAAATTACCATAACAATGAAAGTCTGAGAAATCCTCCAAATAATGCCCCAAAAATAACTATCGTCAGTAAAGAAAGCACAATGATACCTAGCTGTCAACCAGCATCAGAGACACGCCTTCCAGAGCGACCAAGCGAATCTATAATACTCCCTTGAACCCCAGCAGCAAATCCAACAATGGCATCAATGGCGGCAAGAATGCATCACCGACTGGCAAACCAATAGGGTGGACGACTGTATCACGTATTGGGCCAAAAAAGAAGAATGTTAACATTAGAGAGAAGTGGCCAGGCCAGCTTAAGAACGTAGAGGAATCGAAACGTCGACTAATATTCATCGGGCTATCAGGATCGCCACCTAAATCTCCCTCCGTAGCACAGGACATTTTACACGCTATAAATATGAAGCTGCTGAGCATGGAGGTCTCGGCTCATCTCAGAATCACCAAGTTACGGTACAAAGAACGAGGAAATCTGGCAGGGCTCATGACAGCATAAACAACTGCGGATGCCTTGGTAACTCGGGTTAAAGAAGAAATTTTACAGACAGCACTAAGATTTGATGCAGATATCACGGAGATATCTGCAAACCAGCAATGGATTTTTCTGAAGGCTCATGGGGTTGAACTAGGTCGATATTGCAATCAGAATGGGCTTAGTCAGAATAGAGAAGAGATAGCTGCTGGCCCATCAGCTCTAGAATTTCCATTTGTGTCACGATGGGTATCTGGACACAAACGAATGGTTAATATGGCAAGAAACGGATTGAAGTTACACTCAAGTATCTGGTTTACAGTGAGAAATCAGGCGAAAGCAGATCGTGCAATGAAGCAAGGAATACATTATTGAGGGAAATTCCACAAAGTCGAAAAGTATCTCAGAGTAGGGCCAGATATATTACCCTACTTGCTGTCATTGGGGACATACCAGGTATAGATGTCAGACACCAGATAAGATTCAATGCGCCATATGTGCAGAGCCACATATGACTTAAAATTATTAATATCCCATAGTCGGATGTAAAGCTGGAAAGAGAAATTATTGCCCACAGCACGGAAATTATAAATGTGCAAACTGTGGGGGAAAGCACATGGCGACCTCCTCTAAGTGCACGGTATTAGAAATTGAGGAACGATAATAAGCGATGAGCTGTTAGGCTAA
>MCFK01002789.1:0-17967 GCA_003610855.1 Erysiphe neolycopersici | reverse complement strand
AAATGAATCAGAAGAAGGATAGAGCCTGTCGCGGCTAGAGGCACCGAGCTGCCGTGCATTGCACCGATAGGGTGTGTGCATCAAAAGCAATCTGCACTAAGCCCTACGTAGGTAGCTAAAAAAAGAAAGTATGTCTGTCTGTGGCTGGGACACTGGCCTGGGAGTTCATTAATACTCCGAGCTCGGTTCGGCATGATAAGTTTGTTGCCTAGCGTAAATAAGATACTAGATATTTCCAAGGGATTTTTGTGTCCACATTCACATTCATACACACTCACACACATACCTCGCTCGGTTACTCGGAATACTATGTTATTTGACGAACTAAAGAGAAAAATGATTGAAGAAGCTTTAGCCAAGCTAGAACAGATGGATGGACGAACGAACGAATGAATGAATGAATGAATGGATGGACGGGTTAGGGTCGGGGTAGTTCTGGAATCTGAAATGCATAAAAGCATACATACATGCACTTTATAAACAAACACACATGTTATATTTATAACTTGCTTCTGAGTAATTCTAGCATGATATAGCAATAGAGCACCACTGCTAATTCTTTTATATAATAAATAAATATTCTTATGATTTGGTGGCGACTAAATCGTTTTAGGCACTAACTAAAACGGGTTGGTTCCATCATCCCCTTCCTTCTCCTCTGCTTCCCCCGACGCCTTCCCCTACTACTTACTTACTTGCAACTCACTACACTCTAGCTGGAGCTAACCAGCGCCCGAGCAAACCTTGGGCCTTGGGTTTGTCTTGTCTGTCCTTATTCTCATCACACACATCCATCCATCTTCGTTACCCCTTATGTCCTAGTATTAGTCAGGTCCTCACTAGTCCCTGCTAGTACTCAGCACACTAGTCACTAGTCATCCATCGCTCACTAGTCCCTGACCCTTCTAAAGTCTAATCAACGATCAACAGACAGAATGAACCCATACTCTGCGCCAACTCCCCACCTCTTCACCCCCCCCGCCGCTATTTGTTGATACACTCTCGACTTTCATCAGTTCTCATCCGTCTCTAAGTCTTGCACGACAGTTTATTATATGGAATCTGACTAAAAAATACCGGTCATAGCATTTTGATTTGTTAGAGATTACTTGCTGTCAGTCAAACAGTTTCTTGTATTTTGCAAGAATAAAAATCCTAAATCGGTCTAGCATCTCTGTCACTAGCTAATCCATAACTTAGGAGCACACTTGCCTCACTGTCATCATCTTAAGCACTATACTTTCCACCTCTCTCGCCTGCCTTGTTGGCCCCGATTTGGCCACTAACCCTGCATCCATCTTACTCATTTTTTGGTGTACGGTGTACTGCAACTTGGGTAAGGATTATGTGTGTTGTGTGCAACAACATTGTCTTCCTCGACCTACCGGCTGTATAGCTTCTTTTCATCTACCAACCCATTCATTGCCCAGTCCAGTAGAGACCGAAGACTCGATAAATGAAAAAAAAGATCCCATCTCCTCTTACTTCAACGCAACAAAAGAAGATACTCAACTCATTCATAAAAACCTTAATCCGCCTCTATCATTATATTTATATGTCATCCGTCATCCGTTTGGATCATTGGTCTTTGCTGCAGACGCCAGAAACACCGCAATATTTCTATCTTCGCGTCACCGAATGAGGACTGCAAAAGTAGTAATTGTAGATTGGCGTACACTGAGCGACGAGGCTGACTGATTGGGGTGGTCCAGCCAGTCTGGCTGCAGGTGTGGTGCCGACAAACGGGGTCACACAAGACCAACTTCTTCAGCTTTACCTACTTTCTTCTCTCGTCATATCATTTCATTCTCGCACCTAGTCCTACACATATCTCATCTCTCCTCATCTACTCTTCCTCCATTTATCTCTTTCTAGCCTCGATTCCCGAGTAGCCGTTTTTGCCGACATTCTTTCTTCCGCAAGTTGAATACCAATGATACTTTTCACTGCACTCACTATATATTACACTGAACTTGTTATCAGAACCTATCAGAGACCATCGAAGGATTATTGTAGATTTGCTGCATGATCATAGGTTTGACTACGAAACAAATAATTAGATTGATCACATATTATCTTCTCATAGCTGCTTCAAAGTAAAAATAAAACTTAATTAAACCGTCGAAGAGGACATAGATTAAATGTCGACCACTACGAGCCGGCCTGCCAACTCCATGACCAACACTGTTAGTTCAAACACCCCCAATTCTGCTGGTATTTAACTGGACACTAAATAATATATTAGGTCCGAGATAATCGATACTCTGGCTTCACTAGCTGCTCGAATAATAGAATCTCCGAACCTGCTTCTCTTGGCTCTAGCTTCGGTAAAGCCAATAATACATGGCAATCTAATAACGAAGCCTGGACAGTAAATAATATTGGTTATGGAACCTCAATTACTAAGCGAGACAATTTGAAGACTTCTGGTAAGTCTGCAAGAAGGATAAAGTCTCCGAAATGTCACTAAAATTGAATTAGTTGAAAGCTCTGCTGATGACTCTTCAGACGTACATAGTGGATCAAGTGCTCTTGCGGAATCATCTGAGGCCGAGCCCTGGCTGGATCGTCCATGGAATCATATGAGAAATAATTCACAAAAAATACAATTACAAAATGAGAATATTCTGCCTCCTAACTCTCAGAAAGCTTTCCCATTTCCAAACTTTCAAAATATAATTGAGGCTCAAAATAAGTATCAGAAGTCAACCCAATCAACTTTTGGTCATAGAGTAAGTTATTCAAGATCACACCCAAAGAATCCCGGTAGCCTTGATACTCTTCTAGCCCCATATAAATTTATTCGAGAAGATACAGTCAAGCTTGATAAAAATGAAAAAGCTTCTCAGCCATATTTAAATTTCGATAAATTTGGCACGGAACTTTCGAGGTATCTTCCTACTGAAGGAACCCAATCTAAAGACGGCTCTGTGATAACGTCAGGAGCTTCTGATACCGAGTTAAACTCTAACAGTACATTGTTTGGAAATGCAACCATACAATCTAACCTAGCAAGTAAGAATATAATAAGCAGTAGCCTTCCCTCTCAATCTTCATCTTACACGTCTTTGGAGTCTTCACATACAAGACAGACAGATGCACACCGCTTTGATATTCCTTCTTCTTCGTCTAACTTGGGTGATGGAATAGAGAGCGATACGGAAGATATTTCATCTTCCCCAAATCTTCGACCAAGGCGCTCTCACAATAAATCGTCTCTTGGGTTACATTATTTTTCCAGTCCAACTAAGACAACTGTATGGAATGAGAATCCTCAAGTTACGAACAAAAAAGAGCGTTTTTCATATCGAATACCGCAAAACCAGTCATATAATGAGAAGGCATATGGCTTTATAGAAAGAGGACTAGCTTCATCTAGTAGTACCGAAAATAATCGATGCCTTAATATGGCGACAAACTCTTACTCTGTACCATCTGTAATTGATCGTTACGATTTTAATAATACTCGAATACCTCAGGGTCCAAATAATCTAGAAAGGAGACCTCAAAATGGGCATTCAACTTATTCTCCAGCCTATGTTCTTGATGCTCAAATCCAAAATAACATAACTCCCTATTTCTATGAATTACCACGTGCAACACTTAGATCAGATCAACTGAACCTAGCTTGTGGCTATCCCATTCTTATTCCACCTTACCAATCTCCCCAGATGATTTTGGCTCATTCAGCAAAAGATCAGGATGTTGGTACTGGCTTCCGTAGCGTCCTGCTTGAAGATTTTCGTAATAATACTAAGTTTAACAAGAAATATGAACTAAAAGTATGTCGCTCTCAATCATTTAAATTTAGAGCATGACTAAAATTAATAGGATTTGTATTTCCATGTTGTTGAATTTAGTGGCGATCAACATGGTTCCCGGTTTATTCAAACAAAATTGGAAACCGCAAATAGTGATGAGAAAGAGCAAATATTTCGCGAAATTCAACCCAATGCACTTCAGCTTATGACCGATGTTTATGGAAACTATGTTATTCAAAAGCTTTTCGAACATGGAAATCAAGTGCAGAAACGGATGCTAGCTCAACAGTTGAAGAACCATGTCATGGAACTATCTCTACAAATGTATGGTTGTAGAGTTGTACAAAAGGTCTGCAAGGTAATCTTTTATTTTGCAATAAATTACTGATTTTTATAGGCTCTTGAGCATGTACTAGATGATCAACAATCTAGGTTAGTTGAAGAACTACAAGTTGATATTTTGAAGTGTATTAAAGATCAGAATGGAAATCATGTTGTGCAAAAGGCGATTGAACGTGTTCCTAGTAAATACATTCAGTTTATAATTGAAGCATTTCGGGGCAAAGTTGAAGTTCTTGCTGTTCATCCATATGGATGTCGAGTCATTCAACGTATTCTAGAATTTTGTAAACCGCATGATCAGGCCAATATTCTCAAGGAATTACATGATTGTTTGGAAATGCTGATATCAGACCAATACGGAAATTATGTCATTCAGCATGTAATCCAGCACGGAGCATTAGAGGACCGTGATAAAATCCAGAACCTTGTCTCTGGAAAGCTATTAAAATTCTCTAAACATAAGTTTGCATCGAATGTTGTCGAGAGATGTATCATATTTGGAACCGAAGAACAAAGACGTCACATGGTGTTTCTTTTGACATCGTCTAATATTGACGGGACTAATCCATTACAACTTATGATGAAAGATCAGTTTGGAAATTATGTGATACGTAAGTGATATAATTCAAAGTGAGAGAGGTCCTAATTTTGTAATATAGAAAAACTTCTAGCAAAGCTAAATGGGAATGAAAAATCTATCTTTCTGAGCGCTATGAAAACACAACTACCTCAAATTAAAAAATTTAATTACGGAAAACAAATTGATGTCATGGAAAAATTGCTACTTAATAGTTCTCAAAGCTCACAATACGGCTGTAGCTCAGTAAAAACAAGCCCTAGTTCTGCTTCCACTAGATCCGATTCTTTTGTTTCAAAGATTGGTTCCATCAGTGATACTGGCATGATGGAGATGAGAAAGAGCTTTGCCATTGAGAATAAACCGAAATCCGAGATGACTATCAATATACCATAGGTTTTGTTGTTGTACCATCATTTATATTCTCCTTTATGATCAACAATTGGTTAAGAAACGATGTATTCGAAATTTAAGTTCAGGCCGATAGCAGCTGCCGACACGGTCTGTTTTGTAAATGACTTTTAAGATTTGATGTGGAGTCTGAAGAATTTAACTGTATTAATACGGATATAGGTGTTGTGAGTAATTCTTTGATATTTGGTAATGAATTGAGATTGTTGAGATATAAGTAATCAATATTTGAGTATGCTTTGAGTGGCTTCATTTTCTTCTGTTTTATTACTTTAGCCTTGGATTGGAGCATCATGGCAGAAGGGTGATAAGTTTTTCAAAGCATGTACATGATTTTTTCTAATGTAAATAATGGGATTTTAGAGAGGGATAAGGTTATATATTAAGAATAACTAGAAGCTAGACTTGTTTAGTTTATGTATAAATAATACCTCGATAGAGCTGATATTAAATGTATGAAAATGCCTGGTTCTCAGAAAATTACTTTACTAAGTTTGCCGCCAATTGCATATGAATTGAATGCCCCTGTTGCTCAGCCATTGCCCTGAATATAGACGATGATCAAATCAACTGCTAATAAAGTTTGGCAGATTTGGGTCTGGCAGGCTACGGATTGTATGTAGTTTTATTGATTGTATTGTCTTCCTGGGGGGTTGTAACAAAGAGTAAGGTAAAATGAGGTCTTTATTTAGCTGGCCAAATTTTCTTTTCAATTTATTCTAAACACTATAATGATTTTTTAATTAGCAAACCGTTATTCGTACAGTCTAATAACATTTTCTACCGGCAAATATCAACTTCCAACACTGAATCCCTCCCTAATAGTACTTCTCAAACACTAAATCAAGTGTTCCTTTCAAATGTTGAAAAGCAAAATGTTGAAAACACTATATAATCAAAAACCACACCAAAAACACCATATTCATATTTTCATTATCAATATCGATGAAGCCCAACATCACATTCAATTATTAAAAATTTTATCTCAAAATTTGAATGGAACATTACTGTATCACATCTGTATCCGACAGAGTTTTTCCAGCAAAAAAAGAATGTCAGGAGGAAAGTTATGAGGGAAGAGATAAAAAGAAGTAGTTTTTACAATTTAGATTATTGATTTTAAAGGCCTATAAATAACATCTATCAACCGTTTAATTATTTCCTATAAATTGTACTATATAATATTAATATGAATGCGATAGTAATCTATTTTTTCAGAAATTTATTTGAACTTGTATTGATGATGTTGTGGCGAAGATAGTATAGAGAAAAGCAAAATCCATAGAATTTCGTGTGGTTTCTAATCTTTTCTACATTTTCCTTTTCAAAATCCAGCTTCATTTATTGCCTGTTGTTTTTTATTGAGAAATGCCTGGTTTGCAATCATTCGAGTGTCGTCAGTTTGCTGACCTATAATGACAAAACTATTGCCAATTTTTAGTGAACCTTTGCTGTATAGAAGGCATGGATCAAAAGTCGAGGTTTCCATATCTAAATGATCCAAGTGATATCTGTGATAGGTGTCAAACCAGTGGGTGCCTGCTTCAGCTATGCCATATAATGGTCAAACAACTTGGAGTGTAAAGTTAGATGGTAGTCTAAATTCGGCTACTGGTCTTATAAATATCTCTCGGGTAAGCGCTGATTTTGATTGAGTATATGCCTGAGATATATCACGCAACGAAATTTACGTATCTGGAAATACCATTGCTAGGCGTAGGATTAATCTTTGTGAAGCTCGTTGTATTGTCGGGGCTTGCGATAAGAAATTTTGTAAATGAACATTGAAATGAACATTGAAATTGACTGTAGTGGTACAACTTATTAATTCGTTCCTGGAGGCTGCGATAATATTCACCATTATTTTCATAGTCTAATCTATGTAAAATATGAAGAGAGCAATTAAAAGATGGGTGGGTGGCCAAACCGTCGATGGAGTTGGCGCAATTCATATTCGGTTAGGTAAATGCTTGGCGTGCTTGGATTTTGAAGAAACAGGTAGACATGCCCAAATTTTCGAACAATTGGGATATACGTTTCGTTTTGAATCAATAAGTTTTGTACATTATTGAAGTATACCTCTAAAGAATCCATATCCTTTAAGCAAAGAATAAAAGGGATGTTAGAATTAACACTATGAAACTTAACTAATCCAACAGGTCTACAAATATTTATAGACCCAATGGATGGCGTCGAACCAATTCCAAATTGTACGTTTAATATAATTATAGTTGATGGGATATGAGTTGTTTTCAGAGTTTTATTAAGTGCTACATATTGTTTATATCCGGCTGTTGAAATTTGAGATGTGCCAGTATCGATCATTATGTCATGAAATTCAGAAGCAGAATATCTACTCTCAGTTAGATATATATATGGGTCTTTTTCTGTTGAGATGGATTCTTTTGTAATGTTATGAGTAAAAGCGCAGTTGTCACAGCGGAGATGGGACTTCTGGTGAAGATATAAATTTGAGGTAACTGGTGTTTCTAGTGTTGAGGTTAATTTGATAAAGCTAGTATTTCTGAAAAGGCTAATGATTTCTGATGATAATAGGAACGGGTGTAACTAATGAAACTAATGGGTTTAATATCCATTGGTGTCTGGAATGACAGAAGACTAAGCGTAAGGAATCATCTATGGACTATGTGCTTCTGTATAACTACAATTCTTTGCTGTTGTTCTACAAGCAAAGGTAACACAACCATATTTACCGAGGGCTTGTACCGGTCTATGTGTAGGTCGGGCCAGTTATTGGTGTCTGCCGGGATAGCGGGAGCGGAAATAAATCGACACAAGTCACCAAATAACAGAACCCGTAAGGTTTTGTTGACAGGGATCTTACAGCAGTTTTGAAGACTAGCGAATAGGTTACGGGCAGATTCAATGAATACTGCGCCCATTGATGTTGTGAATTGATTTGCAATTGTATCGTTGGTATAATTGGTTTCATTAGGTGATATCGGTGGAGTTTTGAGACAAGTATTTCCATCTGTTTTTCTAGGTTGTCCATATTGTATGCTGTTGGGTTCTGGTCTGGTTCTGTGTCTGCAAAGAATTGATCGACATTTTTTTTTATTCGCGCTAAGAATTCCACTCTAAAATGTTGGAGTTCTGTATCAGAATGCTTTGAAGACCAACATCCCTTTGCACCACAGACATAGCCAAATTCGGTTTTGGTTGGATTCTTTTTCACATATTTTGTTTTAATTTAGCGGTTTGTGATGTATTTATGATAATGTCTATCTGTTAGAAGGACTTCGTTGGATTGGTAGGGTTTTTCAGTATCCTCGAACGTAGCTACTGAGGAGTACAAGTTGCTGATAAAACCTTGAAGATTAGTGGAAGGCCTTAAGCAGCCCAGTTGACATGCTTTATTTTGTCCACAGGCTTCGGTTAGTTTATTGTATAATGGTTTGTCACCCTGGTACATATCATCAAGGCAATATTGAAGTTGACTTAACTCTTCAATTAGTTGTCTTAATACTTTTGTCATGGGCTTGTCTGAGTTATTGTTTATGAATGAATTAAGCGTACATTTATTCCATTGGTGGAGCATATTTCGTTGATGCTCGTCTTTCTCAGAGTAGTTTCGTAGTGAGGTAAAAATTTCTTCATGAGTCAACATATCTTTACAAGTTGCAAAGTAACTCTTTAGGGCGCTCCCAGTGAATATAGTGGGAATTGAAACCCGGTACGCAGCCTTTGGAAGTGAGGCACATGTGCAATTGTCAAGAAAAATATTATATTTGAAATTTATACTATCGTTTGGTTGTCCATTATATTTAAGGTTATCATTGGTGTATAATCTTAGGAAAACACCCAGTTCTCTGTCGTAGGGCATCTTTAAATTTAATGTGCTAGATTTCGGTGTATTTCCTGTTGAGAATGGTTGTAAGGAAGATAACTCTTGTACTAATGATTGCATAGATCGGCTACTTTCAGGTTGAAATAATGGTTGTTGGGATTGGAATTTGAACAAATTGGCAGTATTAGCTGGTTCAAACTGCTCTTCCTCGGCTCTACACTTTGGTTGGAAATTAAATATTTTACGAAGCGCTGCAAATGTCGAAGCTTCTGCAACTCGTTTTCCTAGCGCTTTTGTACTTGGTTTATGTAATTGCTCGGGCCATGGAAGCTCCTTTATAACGGTGTCCACCAATGCTTTGATTACTTCAACTTTCGTACGTCCGGTATGTATATAAACACCACGGTCACGAAGCACTTTTTGGAGTTGGACGAGTTTATTGTAACTGCAATTTTCAAAGTCACCTTACATCCAATCTTTGAACGTGTCCCCAAAACATCCTGAGAGATCCGATGCTGAATAGTCTCATTATTTGTATTCTGACGTTTGTTCAACTGTTAAGTTATCTTTTAAGACTCTTAGTTTTGCAACGGTCAAAGATTAATCATGAGATGCCATGTTTCTTTATAATTGCTGATCTGTGCACTGATCAGTGTTAGTAATATTATGATATTACAAAAAGGTTTCAGCCGTCACGAAGTCGGTTACTTATATGAATAAATGTATAAAATTATATTTCTAGTAACTAGGTATTTGTTGTGTATATTTCAGTCTATCTCCTCCCCCATCCCACTCCTTCGATATACATATTGAGCTACCCCTCTTCTGTGTATCTAATATCTAATATCTAATATCTAATAGGAAGCGATGATTCAATGTGAACAAATAAAATAGGTACCATATTTTTGCGCTAGTGGTAATAAGCGTGTTTTTAGCGAAACTCGTTAAGTTGTTGTAAACCGTACCAACCAATAAAGGTAACCGAAATTTTACCGACAAAAAGGCTCGAGATGATGCTACGACTATGACCTATGAATCAATATGTAATCAATGGTAAATTTAATGTTTATATGGGATATTTTAGACCTTGAAAGCTTGCTTAAAGAAATTTATTGATCAAGAGATCAAAAGAGGGAGCGTGATGAGGAAGGGGAAGAGCCTTTGTATAAAGTTTCGCCCTAAAGGCAAGCGGATCATCTAAATTGGACCTAATTAAACTTGCAAATCTCCCATTTCATGATTATTATCAAGGTGCTCTTTTGAAGTTATAGATTCCATACTAGTAGAAGTACTAGTAGAAGTACTAGTAGAAGTAGTTTTAAGCCACTGCCAAGCTAGCATAGTCCAATTGAGTTCCTTTCTCCAAAAGAGTCCATATCCCAATAATCCATCAGCGGTTAAGCCTCCTGTATTATACATGCGTTTCTCGAAGACAACACGGGTAAATCGGGAGTGTACCATAGCCATAGAACACATAACACATGGCTCATGTGTACAGTATATTTCAAAACCATGACAAAGATAACCATTCTCACCATCATCTTCATCTTGACGATTATTCACAAGAAGAGCCTCATTACTATATTTTTTTTCTATGATAGATAAAGGTTGCTCGTGAAAGATGGATGACGAAGTCGAGAATGAAAATAAAGGAGTGGTAATTTTGGGAGGGGTTCTCATGCATTTGCTTTCCTCTTGTTGCCCATCGGTAGCTTTAAAACTAGGTGATATGCAGCAAGAAGAGGAAGAAGACAGCGAGGGAATAGTAGCCTCATTGCCTTCTTTCTTTTTCTTCTTTAAGTTGCTGTATTGGGTCGCTGTAGCAGCCATAGCAATAACTCTCATGACAGCATGCGCTGCGGGATTTCCTTTGATGATTTTATGTTCTGATGGCCAGTCCAACCATCTCGCATCTCCTGCAACGAAAATTGCCTTACCTAATGCGCAACTTTTACTTCTCTTCACCACAACAACTCCAATTTCCTCCCCCCGGCCCGAATCCTTGGCTTCTCTGGCTAAAGACCAAGCAAGTTTCATCCATCTGCTTGCTTCACTTAATATTTCTATTTGCGCGCGCGATACAATGCTGGGATGAGGTCCAAATGGATTGTTCTTTTTGTATATAGTTGGCCAATGAGATTCGCTCCAAGCTTTGGCTTGTGCTGTAGATGTTGGCGCCAGCATGGGAACTGAGGCTGAGATAATGATTGGATTAGAGAAATCTATTTCTGCTGAAGAGGAAAGTATTTGACGGAGGGAGTCAAGTGAGATAGTTTCCACGGGACAGACAATTATCAGTCGCGATGAAGTTTTAAGACCAGAACAAGTAGAAGAAAAGGTTTCTATTGTGGATTCAGTGATAGAAGGAATACCATTATTTACTTGTCCTCTTGATCTAATTTCTTCTGCTAGGAACAAAGGAGAATAAGAATTTAGCCCATCTTCATACAGTGACTGCACTTTAAAAGTGTTAACTTTGCAGATTTCGTAAGCAGCTCTCAGACTTTCGGGAACCTGTTCCAATCTTGCAACTCGTCTAAGATGATTAAAATCAAAGTCTCCATCACCAGGAAAACGGGTGTGAATTAGACTATACACATGTATAAGCGAAATGAAATATTTTTGTACCAAGCTGAGGATGATATTTCATGTTCCCCCTTTTGCGGACAAATTAAAGTGTCAAATCAATGCCAACTTACTACTCTAAACTCGCATCTACTTCATTGTATTCAGGAAAGGCACACTTCTAAAAGCTCTTTTCATATGATATAAATAGGAAAGAACGAATTGAATGCTAATTTAACTGAACTTTCAAAAACTAGCAATAAAATAGCAAGCTTACTTTCCGTTTGGTTCAAGTATGCCTTACTAGAGAAAGAACGGGCTACTAGCCAAGATATAACTGTGTTTTCTCAACACTAAACCCTATTTTCTCAGTGTTTGCGTGACCTGGCTCATTATCATTAAGAGAGAAAAAAAGTATTGGCAGTAAAAAATAAGGAATAAAGACATGAAAGAGAAAAAACAGACCTTAATATGTGACTAGCATTTTGGATATTTTCCAAAGCAACGACCCAAACATTAATGACTTTATCACGAGATGCTAGTTCCTCGCATGTTTTCAGCGGGACGAGAACTCCTCTCTCTGCTTCTTTTTCTCGACTCGATGCTATAATTTCTATTGCCATCTACTTGCTCAAAAAAATCCGAAGCAATAAATTCTTCTTTAAAATTGTTATTTTCCCTAAAAACAGTATGTATGTGCGGTGCGTATGAGTAAAGTCGTTGCCACAATAGCTCGACTAAAACTATGGTTCTTAGATTAAAAGCTCCTTAATTAGAAAAACCCTTTTTATAAAATAGAATAGTACTTTCTAGAGGGACAAAAAATTTCAACACAAAACTATTAATTCTCATGCGTTTGAGTGAATATCTTGAGCGTTCAGTGATTTTGGACAGTAATTGACTTCTCCTCGCCTATACGCCAATCACAGAGATTTTAGTCTGTTTTTTTTAACCCGCGCTGCAGTGTGCGAATCAGGCTCTGAAATGATTGGCAACACTGGCGTTCGCTAGGCAACTTAACCACTGATTGGTTCAAGCTTAGTCAAGACTGTAAGACTTGACCAATGAAATATTAGGGCTTGGGATTTATTCAATCTAATTGGCCTGAACTAAACTTGAGTTTAGTTTAAGCTAACTAGATTGTCAATTCTAAAATTGCATTATTGAACTTTATTCCCACTAAGTGAGTGATCTGAAGACCACAATTGCAGTTGGTTAATTCCATCCTTTTTACCTTCTAGAAGGCTTAACTAATTATTCGGCCATTGATGCCTTACTAATACACTAAAGGCTCTTGATCAAATTAGTAATAATACATCACAAGAACAATGGGCTAAATAATGTCTGAACCTGATTAGTGATGGACGAAGCATAAGTATCTTTACCTATAGAAAGTTGTTGATTGTATCACGTGTCGGTATAAACGAGTCACGTGAAAATATGCAAAAGGATTATCTCTCTATAAGGATGATCTCTGAGGTCCAGAAGACATCCTTACAGAGAGATCTGACTGAAATCTGTCGTGCTCTGGAATGGCACAGGGAGGGTAAGCCTTGCAAAAAGACTTAACGCACATACCTGCGCTTGTTCGATAGGAGTGCTGTTCCAGAAATTTACCGGCTTTGAAGCCTCCATCACTCAGGTGTCCATCCTTCGCAACACCTCAGTCCTCATTAAAACAAAGTTGACATATCAAATAAAAATCTTCCATATTAAATCTCAACCTAAATTCCTTGAAATAAAGGATGTCATACCAGACTTCACTGAAAAGAAGCCTTCCAGCCTAATTTTTCTGCATGCTCATATTCTGCCAAGACTTTGAGAAAGTATTCCCGTCCATCATGCCAACAGGTCCACGGACCCACCGAATTGGCAAAGCCCATCTTTTGTAAGACATCTTGACCCTTGGAAGCAAGCATCCAGTAACGATCCCTACTTTGAGCATTCCTCACAATCTTTTCTAGCAGCTCAGAAGATGCCTCCTTCATGATACTGACATGCTCAAGGTAATTTCGGTTTAATTCCTCCTTAACCAGAGCAAAGAGCTGTGCAGCAAGAGTATGAAGAAGTAGAAATGGCTCTGAAGTCCTGAATACAAATTCCAGTAAACCAATTGTACTTTCCCAGTTATTTGCTCGGTCGCTTGGTCTTTTATCCTTCTTAACGGAGAACGCTGAGTAATATGCCAGAAGACACTCAATACCAGTACAAAGACCAGCTCGAGTCTCGATATCTGAAAGATATTTCCGAGCATCTATATCTTTAGTTTTTAGTTCCGAGTCCATTTTACGTTTGAGTGTAAGCGCTTCAGAAACAAATCTGCTAACATCGCACTGATGAACTGGATTTGAAGTGCTTGAGTTATTTTTATTTGATCGTTTTCCCGCTGGAACTGGAGTCGATACATTGGGACTATGAGTGTTATTGCTATCCGTAGATGGGATTTTGCACATTTTGATTCCCTTGATATCATTTTTCTTTGGAGTGGAAAGATGATTATTTTTGAGAAGCGCTGGAGATTTTAGCGTATCGTGTGATGAGTTAGGCCTTACAGTATCATCTTTATATGTCTTGATGCCCTTAGCTGGAGAGGATAAAGCCTCAGAAATCTCAGAGATACGCTTTTTTGTAGAGATATTTTTGGAGATTTTAGAAGCTGTATCTGAGCTGGTGATCTTTAAGGGTACACCACTATTGGTATTCTCATCTTTCTTATCCTTAAGATTAGCTAATCGTTGAGCCTCAAGCTCTAATTTTGGCGTCATCCTAAGAATTCGTTCAATATCTTTAGCTCGACGTTTTTTGTACTTAATTTTGACTACGAATGATTTCACCTCTTCAGAGGTGCGTGTAGTTGGTATACCATATTTATTTTTAGATTTCACATTCACTTCAATTATATCTGAAGAGCGCTTTGGAGGATGTCCAACCTTAGTATTTCTTCTGGCAACTCCAGGAGTACCTGGCTGCCGAACTTCCTCGTGTCTAGCTTCAACACTGTTTAAATTAATATTCTTCTTTTGTAAGCGAGAAAGCTGTTGCTCGACAATGAGAGGAAGATCAGGTGACAGCAACCTAGGAAAGACAAATGGAGGCGATGATGATCTTGATTTGACATTCACATAATTTTCGCTTGAGTTGCTTTTAGCGCTTGAAATTTGTGAAGATAATTCATCGCAATCATCCAGATCACCCAAGTCACCTAAATTATCCGAATGCTCTAAATCAAAATCATCCAGATCATCAGGTAGCGGAGAAAGGCGGTCTGGAATTTTTATGGGTGTCCGTTTTCTCGGCTTTGTGCGTTTTTGGTTGTAATTTGGATCCCTTTGAGTGGAGGGTGATAACTGAGCTGATTCAAGTGAAGGGTTAGAAGATATTCTAGAGGGGTTCGAGTTTCCACTTTTCTGAAAGTTGAGATCTTTCGATACTGAGGGAACATTTGCTATATTATTTTTCAACCTTTTTTGTGCTTGTTTATGTGGAGGAGAAGAAGTGTTTTCGATTGGTCGTTTCTGTTGCCGGAGATTATTGTAGGGCAATTTTACATCCCTACCTCGTTTTGGCGATTGTGGACGAGGGGGCAAAGGATGTTTGATTACTGGTCTTAGTGGGCTTCGAAGCTTTGGTTTTGTGACATGAGGGTCAGTAATCGAAATGGCGGGCGTAGGAGTATTCCTATTTGAGATGAGATTATGCGTGAATGACGTATTGAGATTCTGTAGAGCGATTCTATAAAAGAGCCAGCATTAGATACAAGAGCTACATTTCTAAAGTTAGTCATTACCGTTTAGCTTCTATCTTCTGGTTTGCTAGTTGAGACCTCAATATCCCAGCTCTATCTACTGCTGTTTTAGATTCCTGTGTAATCTCCGAGGATGGTCCACAGCTCAGCGGCTCCGTAGAGCCAATACTAGAAGCTCTAGATCGAACCTCACAGCTGTCGCTGACTTGTTTTGAAGGTCCATCTTTTCTGAGCTTCTTATAATCTGCTATTGATATTTTCTTGGATGGAGGTCTGGTACTTTTATTCGTCGTAGGTGGTCCCTGTATTTGCAGGGCAATAGCAGCAGGAGAACATGACTCGATTTCATCATGCCAATCGCTGCATGGAAGAGCGACGCCTCGATTTTCATAATTCATCATGGTTAGATACTGTAGATGTCGAACTTCGTATGGCTCAAAAGGCGTCCCACTGTAATGATTAGAGCTAGTGTAGGGATAGGATGTCTGATCATCGATAAGAAGTAGAAAAGGTCCCTGGTTAAGGTTAGTGTTAAGGGATGCAAAATAGTGACATAGTGACGGATATAAGTAAGTATATGAGTAGTAAGAAAAGATCATACAGCTTGGAGAATCTTAGACTTTAAAGCGATAATCTGACGATCTATCGCAGCAAATAGACAGGAATCGAAGTCGTTCCCATCTTGTATGCCCATGTTTTTTAGGGCGTGGTGTCGTTTTAAACTTTTGTGAGCTATACTTACTTGAATGACTGGTCTTGGAGTGACAAGAGGCTCAGTTGGCATGAAATGCAATCCACCCAGTTCTCGGAATTTCGGTTAATCTAATTGGTCAATACTGGACTCATAGTTGATGTAGGCCAATTAAATCTACCAGAAATCCTTAAATTGGGTGGATTACATTTAGTTCGTACAAACTGATGCCGCCGCTCTAGACTCGGTCTGTTGTGTGATTTGTAACTAGTGGCATGGCAAGCTCTCTGCGTTCTCAATCTGTCTACATGGTTCATTTCAATTTGTCTACTTTCAGTGTCTCTATACTCGGATTACTAATAACAGTTCACTGTTCGAAGCTAAATAGTTAGCAGCCCAGTGGAGTGGCCGTGACTCTGTCGTGGAATCAATCCATAACCATTCCTTCTCACCTTTTTTAGGCTTGCCAAACTGAGACATTACATGATAAGATATCATATCAGTTGTATAGTTTCTATTTTATCAAGCCAGCTAGCTACGTTTATGTTTAGAAAAGAGTACTACTTTGGTTATCGGTTGTGGGGTCAACGGGTAGAAATGGCAATAAATCCTGTGTTGCGTACAGGCGTACTTAGAGATGCAGGTATTTTCACTCCACTTAATGTGGCGGCCTTACTCTTTTGATACCGGAGTGATCTCCTAATAATATTATGGAGGTTCAGATTTAAGACAAGCGCTCCCAAGCACAGTTGCTGCATAGGAATTAATAATCAAACACATCAAAATCTTCAGCTTTACCACCTTTTCAGACTCTCATCACATTATTATTATCAATATTTATCTAATTAAATCTCTAAAAATTTAGACAATTATTTGCATTCATTTTTCAATCCTATGGTTAGGTTTTAATGAAGCAGAAATGGTGAGAAGCGGTGTTTACTGGCCTTCAGACATGTTGATATAAATATGAAAAATAAAACAAGTTTATTTATTCCCCAATTCTCTCCAGACACCCTTTTTTTTCGCTGGGAAAATACTCTACAGTACAGATTTGTTACCGAAATTTTCCTTCAAATTTTGAGATATAATATATGTTAATTATTTATGATGTTGGGCTCCCAAGTTATTGAAGGAGAAATTTGGGTGGAGTTTTTGATTATCAATTGCTGAGCAACTTTTAGTTAAGCAACTATGCTTAGGAACACTTGTCTTGAGTCTGACCCTCCAAGTGAATTTAGTACCAAAGAATCTATTTTTCTATTTTCTCATCTCAAGCTTCATTTCAACCACTGAGGGTTTTTTTATTATATTTAGGGTCTTGCTGAATCAAAGTAGATTTCAGCCTCGCACTAGAGCCACTCATCTGGGTCTGTGCACTATTGCAATGAATTGAATTTACATAACATAGTCTACCACACAGCGTGTCATATTACATAGCGAACCACTAACCACTTTCCCCACATTTAGCAATTAACATCAAGAATTACTCAATTATAAAAAGATGAACTAATTATATTTTTTAATCATAATCTATATGAGCAGGTATTTCTACATCATTATCACAATCCTTATCGCAGTTGCGATAGTATCGCACGCACGATTAACCAACCCATGGCCGAGTTTTCAGCGCCTTCACTTATCTCACGTGCTGGCCGTATCTTCTTCTGTTTCTCTCGGATTGAATTTTGAGAATACTCAATACTTAGTGCTCTTCCAAGCTACACTCGATTTCTTTTGGCGAGTGCCACATTAGGGGTGCGGACTTGATCACTCAATAAGGCAACCGAATGTGCCGTCGCTTGCGCACCCTTCACCAACTGGTCGACAACATCAATTATTTGCGATTGAGTGCGGCCCTGGTAAGAAGAGATTCGATTTTTGACAAAATTAGCAAGATGAACAACTTTTTTGGAATTAGATGGTTTCTATGGTTCCCATTCATGTGGGGTGCTCGGGCGGGATTTTGACGGTGTGTAATGGAACCAAGGTTAGGTGATATAAAGTTGATAGAATAATATCTTATGGAGAGAAAAGAGTCTATCTACGGCTAATAACCACATATATATA
>MCFK01002785.1:0-13046 GCA_003610855.1 Erysiphe neolycopersici | reverse complement strand
ATGATGACTCGTCGATCTTCTTTACTCTGGCCGTGCGTCGGTGTTGCTCTGATAGTCTGCTTTTTTAATGGTATTGTTTGTCCGTTCTCCCGCCTTTTCTGCCCATGAGGTTTTGATACTCTCGAATTGATGGTTTTGGTTTTCTGCAAACTCGTATAAATTTGTTCCCCTCGAATGGCCCAAGAGGCACCACCGGCCGGTAGAGCGAGAAAATCTGCACCAACACCGGAATGATCCTCCCCTAAATTTTTAAAGAAAGGATTTGTGAGGACAAGTAGACTGTTAATAGCGTCTATGAGTAAAGTTGCATTCTTTTTAGTTTCATTGACGTTGTCCGCATTCTGGGTACTCTTAGCCGCATTAGATTCAGACACTCCCGTCAGTGGAGGGAAATCCTTGTCGAACGGGTCATTGTTTATGATATTAATCGACGGTTTTCCAGTTCGGCATCCATCTCTAAATCCTCATCATCTTGTTTATCTTGTTCATCAATTGAGAATTACTCTACCCTAAGCTTTTTCTCTAGTATACTGCTATTTTGAAGGGCATCATTTGTATGCAGGGTTGAGCGGGCTTTTCAGATAGCGATGTCATTCGACCTATTCACCGTTGAAGTTGTCTTCGATACGCGGTTCCCAATGTCTGGTGGATCAGGAGAAAGGGCCCGCTTGGTGAGAACCGGCAACGCCATTAAGTTTGAGTAGGAACTTGTGAAATTCTAGAATAACAAAATTGTATATAGCTTGAGATGCTCAGGGGTCTAATACGTAACAATGCTTTTTCTGCAGTGCTATAAGGGACGTCGATGAAGTCATCAATTGCCAGTTTCCTTGTTTATACAGGAGCCATCAGTTTTTTTCACGTGAATTTCATGTGATATGAAAGCAGTTCCTGTGGCAACCAATCAATCATTACATTTGACCCTTATATTTTTTTTCAGAGTTATGAGAATCAGACGGCCCTTAACTCATGAAGGGTTTAGGTAACATAAATCACGCGTCTCCATGCAACTTTGTGAAAAATAGGACATGAAACCCCGAAAGATATACTTTAACAATGAATTATCTTTTCTATTCCAGTGAAAAAGAGATATGTACATTTTTTGTTAGTTCGCTCCTCCTGCGAATGTCACCGTATTTTTCAATTTTATAGTCACTTATCAATTATTTTTGAATATCGAGAATTAAACACGTCAGATACGGTTTTAACCTAATTTACCACTATTAAAACATTACTTGTCTATTTCTATCACACCGCGAGTAATAAGATTGTATGTTGGATAGTCGGCTTAGTGCAACGTAAGATAGTATCTTACTTCGTAAGATATATATAACAAATACTGAGAATTTACCCGATAAATCCACTTACAAAGAATGGAATGGCCATTGTATCGGTGGATTTTGGATCGTATAATTTAGAGTTCCAGGTGATAGTAAAGCAGTAAATTTGTATTATCTAGGTTTATCGGACATCAATTTCCAAGCACCCTAATCTTTTGATTTCAGCTTAGAAATATCCTCATTGAACATATTTTGCACTAAACCTAAGGGATCGCGGGAGAGATATTCTTAGGGTTCCGAACATCTGAGTTAAGACTCAATGATTTATGGTATATTTTGCTTTCGACTTCAGAGATCTTATGTCCATATTTGGGATAAAGAACGATTGAGCATTTGAAAGCTTTGTTAAGTTATTTTTCAAGTCTTTTATATAAATATTAGCTTTTTCTTAAGCCTGACCTGTCTTAAAAGAAAGCAAACTTGGTATATCCTATGAGATATCTTCTAAGTCACTGTTTAAATCTGTAGTCATGCTCGCATAAACGACCTCAGCCTCTTCTGAGTTTGGGTTAATTTTTGCCGATACAAGATTTGTTTTTCTCTCTTTTATTACTCCTAAGTTTTTTGGATACCGGTTCATCCATCTTGGTAGAGGCTTCGTCGTACTAGGCGTGAAAGCTACGTCACCAAGGGGATCAAAAATAGAGAGATAAATAGCGCTACCTATAGGTTCAGCATCTGAATCTGATGTGCAAAATGATGATTCCTGTGAATCTACCTCATCCACACTAATTGAATCACCAATATTGGAAATGCTCATATGCGCTGCATTATCAAGAAGTGGACTAATCTCATCAGCAGATTCACTAGAAAGCTTTACAGATCGTTAGTTGGTAATGCTTCAAAAAGGTGATGTCTTACCTGAATTTTAATATCTGTTGAAGAATTTGAGGTAGTTGATCTAAATTTCAGCTTTCGTCGTTTAGGGCTAGCAATGGTTAAGCTTTGATCTTTGCCCACTTCCAGGTATTCAAATCGCTGTCGACTTAAGCCCCCGTCAAACATAGATACAGTTACTAATGCTCTTTCAACTAATTGATCTTTCTCTTCTCCTTCCATCTCTATTTGACAAAAGTGACATAGTGGCACATTCTCAAGCTCAACTCCTCTCCTACCCGAATCATTAAGATCTCTATTAAATTCATCTGAGCTTATTTTGGATGATTTTTCATTTTTGGGCACACTGATTTGCATTCCACAAACAAGGCACCCAAAGCAGCTATAATGCCAGAAGCACCATCCCAAACTTACAACCTCATCTCCACGAACAACTGTGTCTCCACATACCCAACAAATACTTAAATCTATGACTCCACGCCAGCATTTTTCACAGACAATTCTTGCTGATTCACCTAAGATTCTGGGCTTAGTACCATGAGATTGGTATTGCCAACACATAGTACACAAAAAGGCAAAATCTGGCAGGCTTTTATCATCATTTTTTCGGTTAAAATAATTTTTATCGATATTCATTGACGAACTTGGGTTGAACAGTTTACTATCCAACGTGACAGTTTCTAGGAAAACGTGATCAAGATTGTTTGGAGGAAGTCGTTAAGATTGATTTGAGGAGTGTAAGTTTTTATAATAGAGAATGAAAGTAGTTCATTAATATCAGATACTGCTTAGAATTTAGCCATCATACACAACAAAATACGATGAGAGAAATGGAGATTCATACGAAGTACACTTTTTGAAAATTTTTTGAACTTCTGTTACCAAGCAATAAATTGGCTAAAAAGGCTTTATTTGGTTTACATAGAAGTCGCTACAGAAGGCACGATCGACATTTTATTGCTTGAAGTTTTAATGAAATTTATTTTGAATGAAAAATCAAAAAGACATAGCAAGCCATTAAGGTATACGTACATTCATAAACTTACATCCGGACAAAGAAGAAAAAAACAATCATTCGAATCACTTATTTACTTCCCAGTCTTCTTCATTATTTTATCATCAATCATTGAACATTAAGTTAACATACTTCTTTCAACACCAAAAACTTTCTAAGGTGACTGATTAAAAAGTCGAATAAGGTCTACAGTAACTTAGTGATTATCGTCGAATCTTAGGACGAGAAAGTATATTGAGACGACTGAGACTTAAAACACCTGACTTTTTCTGTGGACTCTGAATTTTCTGGAGACTACCCTGCGTTACTTTAAGCCTAGGAATTGAAGATTTAGTATCTTGATGTTTAGGCTTCTTTGATGACCGCTCAATTAAATTTTGCTCTTCATCAGAATATGGTCGCTTTCGCCTCTTGTTAGATATTCCTGGGGAAGATAATGGATTTGTTACTTCATTTTCCTTGTGATTACTAGGAGAAATATGAGCTTCTAAGCTAGAGCCCTTATCTCTAAGTAGTTGAGAGTTGCTGTTCTTTATCGTTGTAAACCTAGGATGGCTTGGAGAAGCTCCAAATTTAATCGTTTGATCACTACGAAAAGTAAAGTTACTAGGAATTGAAGATATTGGATTATCCTGACATAAAATACGATGTGGTGATTGAAAGTTAGACAATGAAGGATATTCAACATTGCCTAATGTTTCTGGGGCCTTTGAACTACTTGCTAATGAACTATTAGCCTTACAGGTAATTAGATAACAAAATAAATCATACCGTTTAAAGATTTTATATTGAGATTGGGCTTCGAGATAGACCTAGCAATATCAGACCTAATCGGAGATGGTGAATTCTGTGCTGCTGCTGCGTGTTTATTTATTGTTTTGGGGGTGAAATTCACATTTTTTGTTTTATTGAAATTTCCGATTCCTATATAGGAATTGGAAAGAGAAAAAACCTTCTGTAAATCATTCTTACTTTTAAGATTTGTGAGTGTTGTTGACTCTATCGCGGTCTCTAAGCTTGGTACGGGAAATCGGACGCGATCAGATTTACTAGGATTGCCATTGAAAGCACTTTTGCCGTTGGGGCTTAGTGGATTATTGCAGCTTGATTTTTGTTGTGACTTTGACAATGTAGGTCCTCTAGGCATGGGTCTTTTGACTCTTGTTCGCGATAGTGATGCCTGGGTGGGAATATTAATAGCTGAAGGTATTTTCGATCGCGAGCTAGATATGTCTAACGTAGAAGATATTTGTTGACATCGGGAGGCTGACGAGATATCATCAGTGATGTGTTTTCGAGCAACCTTCATGGGTTGATTGATCATATGTCGATCGCTTTTGAATAAATCAACTCCACTCCCATCAATTTTATGAACTATTTCATCGGAATTTTCGGTGTCAAGTTGCGCCTTGGACTGTGAGCGCTTCAATCTGTTCTTTGTTGGGGCAGTTCTAGATAATTGAGCCCTAAATGCTGAGGGGTGACCTGCGATTGAATCCATCTTCCTGAACTCTGCTTGATGAGCATCACTGAATCTTCCAGTCTTATGCCTGGACTTCGTTCGCCTTTGTGTTTTGAAGCTTTCATCGCAGGAAGCTATTCGCTTTTTTTCTTCTCTTTCAGCTGCTAGAGATGCTTTGATTCGAAGGGCCTCCTCATTCAGTTCATCCATAATACGTTGAGCTTCTGGACCGAGTTGAAGTCCAGGACGAGTACACCTGAAATCAAAAGATGGTCTAGCAACGTTTATCTTACTAGGGGTTTTCTGGGTGATCCCTGATGGTTGATTGCTACCCTTAGCCTTGATATCAGTAAATCCAAGTCTTAATCCAGAGTCAGGTTCCTGGGTTGTACTCTGATGTGCTTTACTAGGATGCATTTCCTCCGGAGCTGGTCTTATTCGACCGGCAGTTACGGGCGTTTTGGGGGTTGATGATATGCTTTGACCATCTATTTGGGTTTCTAACATCGAGGCTTCATGATATTCAGTAACAGACTCGAGCTGAGCTGCTATGTGAGCTGGCAGCTATAATTGAAACTAATTAGAGAAGAATAATCCAGGGTAACAATGAGTTTATACCTTGAGTGGTGTAGCATTGCGTAGTCTAGATGAACGCCGCCGAGGTAACATGTTTGCCACGGTTTGCCACGATATAACTATCTTTAGCTAGAAGGCTCGTAGAAGTGATAGAGGCTTGCCAAGCCTAATTGTGGATAACCTATTGAACAAGGGAGGCAAATATATAAATAGTAGATTGTTTATGTTTATGTTTATGTTTACTTTTTAAAAACTTTCAACCTACCATATATCATTTTTGGCCTCAGGCAAGTAGATGATTCGGTAACATAGCTCGGCCAAAAACGATAGGCCGATTTATCGTGGGGAGTACACATAGCGGTCGGTTATTGTGGGTCCGAACGTAACAGAATGATTGGCTTACTACTTCAATGAGCCAATTAATACAAGATCGCGGGACCCATAACAACCAGTTTGAATTTCCCCAATTTTTTTGATTTGGTAAATTTCACCATGTAGGTAATGAGAGAAATTCCCTGTAATAGCTGTGAAAAAACGGCACATTAATTAGTCACTAGTTTCAAAGTTTTCTTTCGCTGGCATGTCTTACAACTATAATAGCCGAGCAGTTGATGCTACTAGCAACCAATAATTTTCACTTAACATCTCGCGCAAGACTCATTAACAAATTTGAGATACCGCAGTTTTGTGACTTTGGTTGAAAGTCGTTGGTTTACATTTCTGCCCCTCATGGCTCCGCTCAAGCAGGTGTCCTGACCAAGCGAGTGTTCTCTCCCAATTTTCTTATTTGCACGTTAAGTCTGCCACCAAATATCAAATCAGATTAAGTACTTCCTGTTACAATACAAATATGATAGAAATTTTCTTACAGTAATACTCAAAAATCATCTACATTAATATATGATCCTTCTACCTGGCTATTAATTACTATGGTGCTTTATTACCATGTGATGCACTCCCAAGTCGGGTGTCCCAAGCACTTTTCTTAAATCACCATGTCAACACACTATGACACGACCACATACCGGTGATTCTCCTTGAATAAAGATTCGAGCTAGTCTAGCAATCCATGACATCAATTTGAATCAATTCGAACCTGGTGAAGAACCACTTCTATATACATACAGTGGCACACAAATCGGCCATACTTGGAAGCATGATTTTTCCACTAAGTGTGGTTATGTCTGTCACCACTACGGCTTTAACTCTCGACAGCTTAAACTTGATATGTCTATTGGCACGATTCCATGCCGATATTATGTCAGAAATTTTCAACCCTTATTTATATTCCTGTATATTATCAGGTGATTCTGGGTACTGACCCGAAACATCAGAGATGATTTATTAGACTCAGATTAAGAGACTAGGAGTGAAACTCCATGCTGTTTATGCCCATAGTATCAAGCCATTTGTTTGTGGCCCTAGAAGTATGCAATGGATTATCATCTTTTTGAAAAATAAGCTCGCTTCTGGCTTAGGAGCCGGGTTGACTGGTGACTTGTTCAAGAGTTAGGATCAAGAATATATTCAGAACGACTAATATCTATTCAAAATTCATTTTTCCGACAGTATGACTATTCCTTCGACCCCATACCACGACATGCAGTTCCAGATCGTCAAACTCCCGGTTCTAAGCTTAAACGTCTCGTCGAGAGATTCTACTGCCAAGCTATTCAGATCCAGGAGCCAAGAGTAATTAACGGTATAAATGATAATTATTTATTTGGGCTCCATTGGGGAAAAGACTCGTCTTCGCTCTTCTTTGAGTCCAATTTTCATGGACTTCACCCAATATAAACGAGCTCTTCGATGTGCTTTTACGATTTATATGTTTCTCCTTCTCTTCACAATCATCAAATCTTGTTCTTCAAGAACTGTCCAGATTAGTTGAGAGAAATTTTGTCTTCTCTTTATGAATATATGATTTTTGTTGCTTCAATCGCTGTTTTCGCTTTTGTACCCTAAAATATACGAACGAAGAAAATCCTCTGAGTTGTTAACTCCGGTACTCGACTTGGCTTTAGTTTTAGCGCAGAATTCGATGTCATCCTCCCAAACTTACAGATTGAAGATGTATTACAGCGTAAGATATGGGAAATTCCCCTCTTTTTCTGCCTTTAGTGTGTAGGGTAGCGATTGATCACTTTCTAATCATTCTCATCATTATCAAATACTTTGATGTTTTGATAAAGTTGTAGGATTATGCTATTTTCTTACTTTTACTTACCTTTACTATTACATAAAGATCTGAGTCTTTATTAAAAGTCAAAATGGGTCACATATTATGGAATAACCATGCTTAATGTTGGCCGAATAATTCATACGTGATCATCATAGTAAACAATCATATATAATCACAATTATAAACTAAAATTGATGAAGTCATTTGGTTTTTTTCTCCAGAGAAATATGGAGAGGATAGAAAAATGATTAAGGTTTCAGAGAAAAGTAGAAAATTCATTATTTATGATTTTGATGTTAACTAGTGATTGAATCGAATAAGACAAAAAGTAGTGATTTATTCGACCAATTTATGAACCACTGTATGCATGTACAAGCGGCTCTTCGCCGGCTTCAAACTGAGTTACATTTATCCCACAGACTACAAGACTAGCATTAACTATTTTCAAGGAAAATCACCAGTATGTGGTTGTGTCATCGTGTATTGCCATAGTGATTTAAGAACAGTGCGTAGGACTCCTGACTTGGGAGTGCATCATATGGTAGTAAAGCAACATAATACCGTTAAGTGCCTTGAATACCTGCAATAAGTTTTGAAGCTTTTGCTCTCCCATGATCAGATCATTTTTTCAATAGAGGCAAAGCAAGACTGATTTCCATTCTATCTTTGTACCAGACAAGCTTGCTGCTTCTAACTTTTGTGACTTAACAAGTTTCTCCTCGAGGTCTACCTATCAATAAAAATAAATCATTCATTGACAGACATTATTTTGATCTAAATGAAATCTCCTATATTATCCTTCACGCAAAATCTCCTATTAATCGATGAAGAGGATGTTACGGGCTGTTCCTTTGGGTTGTTACGCAGGAAACATCAGGAGCGACACAATCACTTATGTTAGTTAAATCACGTGATAGGTAGTGGTTGCCCAACGTTCCTTAATGCACACCGAAAATCCATAAAGACGTCATCGTTTGCTACTAGTCTCCCCCTGTCGCACTAGAGAAAATAAAGCACGTGAGTGATGCATAAAACTTATGATTGAAAACGTTCAAATGCGATGTTAAGGATAATAATTATGTAGTTATCCACATATTAATACATTTGACATTAGGAGATTTTTACATTGACGTTTGCCACTAGACTTAATTTTCAATTGTTCCGATTGAATTTATGTTTATTGCCAGTTTACCTACACTTGATTCCCAAGCTATAGAAAATGATGTTTATTAGTCTTGTCCCAAATATTCAGTCTTTAAAATACAGAATCAGTAGTTGATTCGACGGAAAAAGAGACTTTTCTGGAAGTTGAAGAGTTGAAGTAAAAATGTTAGAGATATTATCAAATTATGTAGTGAGACCTAAATCTGCCTTTCATGTTTTCAGTCGAGAATTTGTAAGAAAGTTCTACCTATAGTACATGGTCGCAGAATGTTTATAGGAAGACCAGGTCTTTGACATTGTTCTCCTTCTCTTCCGCTCTTGAATTTCGCGGAGAAGCGTCCTGTTAGTAACATTACTCGCCATAAATTCTTCAAGGAACTTTGTATTACCCATCTCTTTCTGCTCTTGAAGGATATCCTGGAGAGACTCTATCGCTGACATAATATCACACGTATTAGTCTTAGAGGTCTCATCATCAGAATCATCTAGATCGTCTTCATCCTCTAGCTCTAAAACGCCTGGCTCAATGTTAAATCTACAATTTATTTCACCAGCCGCACAAATAGTGGTAGCTGTTGTTCGATACTGTGGATGAGGCACTAATTTCTCATGGATCCAAAAAGGGCTGTATCTCTCTCTGCCTTTGCACCTCAATTAAAATTTTAATTTATCCGAATTATTCTCAAAGCAGTGTACTATGTGCTTATAAATAAGAAATCGGCTTAAAAGGTAGGCCTCGCAAGCACACGTCCATTTTGATGGTTTAATATGATACCTAATTAAACTTTGAGGATCTACTTTGCAGCTTTGCAAGTCCTTCCACTGGCGTTTAAACGCTTTTCTCCAGGCAGGCTTATAACTATTATTACTATTTTCGACAATTGCTGACATCTGATTCAATACTTGGGGTACCACACGTGAAACCAGAACCCAGCTAACCAAGTCGATCCTTGGTCGATTAAACCGATTTAAAAAGTCGTGTTTAATCCTTCGCCAATGTGATTCAATGACCATAGTGGTCTTTAAAACCGGTAGTCTCCGGGGATTTGACGACCTGGTTCAAAGTTTCCACTGTGCTGGAGCATACCAGTTAACGAAAAGATAAGCCCATAAACGGAATTAATGCTGTGCACGGCACCAAGTATATAGCTCGTTGATGCAATCGGAGTGTATCATCTCAGCAGAGCGATAAGTACTATTCTGATCAGGTATCATTGAATGCATATTAAAATGTCTACTAAACATTGCTAGAACTATATTCCGCTTTGTTATCCCATTAGTTTCGAATCGGCCAAATTCAACTAGTTCTTCACTCGACGAGGGGCATTGAGAGTGACCATATCGGTGATCACCGTCGGGTCGACGCGTAGGATATGATCCCCAACATATCTCTAGAGCTAGAACTAGAGCTTTAGCTTCATGTGGAAAGTATTGCCTTTGCACGCTGTCTTTCTAGGATCACTCAGTTTTTTTCGAATAGCCCTCTTCGCATGCCAATAGCAAAGCTGAACCGTAGTATCTGGCCAGACTTGCTTTATTGCTGAGATTTCTGCTCTATCTTTATCACAGCCAAAGAAAATAGGATCAAAACCAACAGCCTTTAGAGGCTGGAGGAATTTTTCAAGAATAAGAGTAGCTGAGCCAGAATCTTCAGCTTTAGAGACTTGAGACGTTGTACAGACACCTGAAAATAGGTAACATAATGGAATTCCTGTCACACCAAGCTCTGCCAATCAGCCGTCAAAGCCATACCTAATCGTAACTATCAGTGACGTCTATTCTAGTCTTGAACATTGAGAAGACCTTACATGCGCTGTTAGTACTAAATGTAGCATCAATTACCAATTCTTTGGTACTTAAGACAAGAGCAGAAATAGTACCACGAATGTATATAGCCAAAGCACGAATATTACCCGATGTATTGACTTCGTGCCAATATTTAATTTCTAACTCCGATAGAAACATCGACGTAGATATGAATTGATCATGATATCGCCGCCATATGCTCATGTTTGCTTGCTGCCATTTATAATAGACTTGGTATTGGGCAATTCTATCAGCATTTGGTATGATAGAGGCCTGAAGGTCGCGATAAATTTCTGCTGGTGTCTGCCCTAGAGACCGGGATTCGATGAACTCTAAAGCCATCTGTGGGATCCGGATTTCGGAGTAAACTTTGTGGTAGTCGTATTCTAAAATCACTTTCAGCCGGCGATCAGAAAGCTGTGGCTGTAAACCTAGTTTGCTATGACAAGGAAACCGTTCCATTGTGCTTCGGTCACGCTGCCCTTTTGCTTTTGATTTGCAGGATTGGGTACTATCTTGACAACAACAGTATTAGTAAGTTGTGTACGATTTCGAACTCCTTACATGTCGAAATCTATGACCCCCGGCTTCTCGAATAAAACCAACGAGTTAATTGATCGCTTGATGCATCGGGCTATGGTCAAGAATGGATTCGTTGAGAGGCTTGATAGTTTGTCCGAAATTAATGGGCAACTGATCGAGGCAAATAGTGTATGATAATTGTAGTAGTGCTGTCTGGCCCTGTACAAAATATTTATCAGAGCGCATATGAGAAAGTAAGAAGAGTGGATCTTTGAGAAAAGGCACACTGTCTTGTGCTTTTTATGGGGGATTGATCCACCAGTGCTGTTCTGCAATATCTATTCAAATTCCAGCATCTTTTTCATGAAGAGATGACATTTCATGATGGCAAAGGGGATCATATTGTAGTCCAAACGCAATTTTACATTCTCTACGCTTGTTTTTGTCATTGTTTAAGCAATCGTACTGCTCTCTCAACTTGTCTAAGGCAGGTGGGGTAATATCGTAGTGAAACTTATCAAAATATTTAATCTTTTAGCCAATATGGATCCTAGCTTTAGTGATAGTAGCTTTTACTGAGTACTCATTCCTGTCGCGCTCGATTACTGGATAGTTATCATTGAGAATATTAAAGAGACAACCATTTCTATTCTTGAGAAAAAGACTTTAATCTGTGATTAGACCTCCCTAGAGGCTACATAGTGATCTGGTCGAGTGAAAGTATGTACAGACAATTCCAGTCAGTCCAATCCAGCTGTAGAAGTAATGTATGGTTAGTTGTTGGTACAGTTTGTGACTAAAGTCACAGGTTGATGTTCTATCTCGGGCTAGGTCCGAGTTTTGTCAAAGAGATCCTTGGTTTAAGCCTGGCGAAGGTCCTAAAATTTCCTTTGAAATAGCTCTCAGTATTCGACAAGTACTCTTTGCTCTTGTTCTGTGGCTAGCTTAAGGGGCCACATGCTATTTATTTACTCTCACTTCTAGATTATTTGAAAATTAGTATTAGCATAGTCGTTGAGGCACTTCTTGAAATATGGGTATTAGTGCTTTTTTCAGTGCCGTCTCATTATCCGTGATAAAGCAACGCGGTGAACGAGCTATGAAAGAAAACAATTCAGATAATTATGTCTGAAGACTATGTATTCTCTTGACAACAACTAAACATTAGCACCGCAATGACATATATGATTGGAGTCACTTAAAAGTTTGCATACGTATACACAAAGGAACTAGACATAAAAATAGTTTGTCTTCAAATCCACCTGTGAGTAAATTTAAATACAGATCTGGATGTCTATGATTGGCGCATAGACGAGGAGCAAGCCCACTGGAGTTTTTTTCTTTAGGATCCTTGCTTAGAGGAATTACAGGGAACTTTTAGGCCTGTTTTAACCTCACTCCGGATATCCAGAGACTTTGCATCAAGTAGAGGCCGGTAAGTGAGCCACCTATAAACTTATCTCAAATGTTAAAAAATAACTTTTTCGTCACAGCAAAATTAAAGTCAACTTCAATGTGACGAAGTTGAGGCGATGACCCTCGTAAGAATTGACATGAAGTAGTGAGGGCAGGGGTACGGAAGCCTTAAATACACGGCCGTCTGTATATCGTACAGAGTGCGCATTATGACCTACGTAAATGAGAACTTTTAGAACGCTGAGCTAACTTAACCACATGTGTAATCTTTTACCCTTTAGTCTGTTACCCAAACATACTACACCCACAAGTCGTCCAATTCCCTCCTAATTTAATATATAAATTTATTTAAGTGACCCGAATTTTACAATAGATCAACACATTAAGGCTTCGGAACAAATTCAAAGTAATTTTTATTTAAGATTCTTCGCTAATTCAAGATGCTAAAATAAGTTTAAAATAAGTAGGTATTGTTGCTTGGCGAGCTAAGCACGAACGCTAGGCTCATAATATATTTCGAAACACTTCATGAATCAATTCATTATCAGCAAAATTCCATCTCCCGCAGACACAGCATTGATATATCTCAAAATAGGCTACAACGCAGCAAAAATTGACAAGATCCGTTACTACCATGAATTCTAATATCTTATCTCCAACTCTATACGATCCTGCGTCACCCAACGCTTATGACCCCTCCCAATCCCCTATCGACCATATAGACAG
>MCFK01002771.1:0-10147 GCA_003610855.1 Erysiphe neolycopersici | reverse complement strand
TTTGAGGTTATGACGTTTTCTTGATTATTATTATTATTATTAGTATTATTATTAATTTTTCTTTTTTGCGTGGTCTAATTACCTACCTACCTATTATTTTAACTACATGTTAACTTATATTTATGTTATATAAATAAATAAATGATATACGTTATTGGATTGATTCATTGTTCACAAGAGTTCATGCAATTAGTTTAAGTTTTGCAGAAGGCAATCAAATCAAATCAATCAATGAATAAATGTATTTAAAGAAAAAAAAGTAAAAAAAAGTATTATATATTGTTTGTGTATGTCTCATTAGACTCGAATAAAATCATCATATTCTTTATATATATGTATTTTTTTTTTCTTTTTTACATCTACGTGATATATATGATTATATTGAGCTGCGAGACATCGTCAAAATTTATCCTAAACTATATACACGTCAACTCCTCTACTATGATTGCTGAAGATGAATCATTAGGTTTCCTCTATTCAAATTAAATATTAAATATTAAACAATAAACATTAAAATCAGATCTCAATACCAACAAAGGATTAGAGTAAATTAAATAACTATAGTAGTCCTTGATGGTATAATTCTATGTAAATGTCATTTTCAGAATTTATAAAATTGCAAAAACACTCAATATGCCATTTTAAAAAATTGTAAGCTCGGTTTCAAACTGATGTGGGTTTTCATCCCAACTCTTTACAAGCATTTCTAAAGAAAATAGTGCTAATTTTACTTCCATATTTGCGAAACTAGAATATGTATAATGTAATAAATTCTGGTACTCGTCGAATATAACAATATTTTGAATTACAGATTAAAGCTACTTTTGGGGGGTTGGAGGGGGGGGGGCGGTTTTCGTTTATTATAATTTATGACTTAGATAGAGTACTGATCCTCTTTCGACTAAAAATCCTCTGAAAAGAGCCTGTTTCATTTTTGTGAGAAACTTGTATATTATTTTTAAAGTTTTTGGTAAGAAGTAAGGGGAGGGGATTATTTTTTTCTTTTATTGACGGAGGATCGTTGTGCATCAAGAATTTTGCTAGATCGTCTGTTCTCACTCTGGACGTGGCTTCACGGGGTTCAAAGTTTTTGTGCAAGAAATTCGCCCGAGGCACATTAGCACGAGAAACGATTGATGATAACTGGACTGGCCGAGAATTACTGGGCTTTTTTGAGCCAGATGAATAGGCAACTGATTGATGAGACACTATTGACCCAAGTAATCCCTTTGATGATGATTGTGGACTAGATGGACGTCGTCCAAACAGAGACATTAAACTAGGTGTAGTTGGACTCGCTTTATTTGTCTTTCCAGCAACGTTGTCTTCGAGGATATCTGTTGGTGAAGTATTTCGAAGAAATTCTTTTAAACTTTCGCTCTCTTTCGGTTTCGATTCTTGTGAATTTTCACTCCAATCTTCTTCATCTAAAAAATCAATAGAGTAAGGGTCACGAACCTTTCGAACTTTCCGTGCCGGAATCTTACTCTTATCATCAAATTGTTTTCTAGAATGTATTTTTGATGACTTATTTTGTGATGAATTAACAAGGAGAGCACTTTGGGAGGTTACTGAACTGTCTATAGAAGGTGAATTTTGCCATTGCCGTGGTTCAGCAAGTAAACCATCACTATTTTTATTTTCGTTAATAGCCCAGCTCTGATTCGAAAGAGTTGGTGAATTGTAAGACGCATGATCCTGTGATGTAGAAGGAAGTGTAAGTTCAAGTTTTGGCCCAGGACGAACAAAATCAATAAAGCTGGAAAAACTGTCGCTTCTTTTGGACATAATTTCACGCCGTGGAAACTTTATCCGAATAGATGTAGAATCAAATCTTTTATGATGTAGGCTTCGAGAGTTGGAATGACTATCTAAATGTCCTGTATATTCTTGATTTTCCACATAAGAAATATCATGAAAGGGCTTCGGATTATTTTGTGCAGAAATATCAGGTCCAGTAGATCTAATAAACTTTGCGAAGTCACTTAGTGACTTATCTCGCTCGATACGAGCATCTCGAGGTTGAGGAGCACTAGAGCGGAGTCTAACTTCTTTAACTGAACTGGAATTTGAGTTTGATTCAGACGTTCGAGCAGAGTTGGCATTTTTCAGATAAGGTTTTGTTTGACTTGTGTCGAGTGTAACATACTTTGATGACGATGATGATACTTTTTTAACTAATATTGATCCTTGTTCACTTTTTTTTCGATTAAATCTCTGGTGTTGGTCGGGTACCTGTCACAAATTAGCGAGATTGAATATGTGAATTAGAGTGTTTGCTTACCTCAACATCTCGAACAGTCTCAGGCGTCAAAGTATATTGTATAGTCTGATCGCTTTTAATTAGTCGATCAAACTTGCCTAAATCATTTTCCTCAGGGTTGAAAACTATTTTAGCTTTGTGGGAGCGTGAAGACGATCTGGAATTGATTGAATGTGTGTGGTATTTTGGTGGAGATGTGACTGGGTTTGATGTTAAGGGTGCAGAAAGATTTAACTGATAGTCGGGTATTTCAGAAGTTGAGGTGAAATGTCTATGGTGAGATCGTGATGGTATCTCCTGATCCGGTGTCTTCTCCAATGAACTAATCGTGCTTAGAGGAGAAATGCGACCATCAGATTTAAGTTCATCACTCAGTTGTGATATGGGGGAAACATTGCCGTCTGATTCATGCACGGATAATCTTTTTCTAACAAATTCAATAGGTTTCGTATGCCATAAATTTGGCTGTGTGGTCTGAAGATTATTTTTTTTGTCGTCTATATTGTATGGAATAAGCTCTGTATCTAAGTTGTAAATATCAACACCCTGCACAGCTACAGCGAAATTTGCGATCTCAGGAGATGCTTGCTCGTCTTCTTCAATTTTAGATTCACCCGAGGCTAGTTTTGAACTTCTTTTTATTGGTATATCACAATTGTCAGACGTTTGCTTGAAATCTTCAACTTGATCAACTTGATATTCAGATAAAGCTCCGATACTACTACTTCGAGATTTGGAGGTCCTCGAAAAGGGAGGTGAAGGAAACATTGATTGCTCAATACCAAAGTACCTATTATTATCGGTGCTTTTAGGTATAGACATACTCATAGGTCGCTTAAGATTAGAGTATCTCACACTTGGGTTACCTTGAAAGGATGTACGTCTTAGTATCACCATTGAATCTTTACGAAGAATTTTGAATTTATCAGAGTTTTGATATGATCTCCCTCTCAAATCGACACTACTACTTCGACTTGAAGATAAATTTTCAGAGTCATAAATTTTGTTTCTATTTTCACTCTTTTGTCCGAATTTGTTAGATGGAATATTTTTCGCCGTTTTATGTACAAATATATTGTTTTCTGCGTTAGAGTTTGCTCGGGTCGAATTTTCCTCTGAGATGCAACTGTTCTGGCCCAAATCACTCAATGCTCTTTCTATTCGATCACTCTCAGTTGAAGTTGGTCTGTTTAAACCATTATCCTTAGAGATAGTCGTGCTATTTAATATACCGGGTATAGATTCATTTGTGCTAAACGTATTATCTACTTCTTGAAAATGACTATCTTCTGTATTTGAGAGAGCCTTTAGCCTCTTAAAGGTCCTAGGGGATTGGGATCGGGCTGATTGCGGCATTGAGTTTGCACGCCTTTTTTTTGCTCGAGGGACAAGATGATGATTTTCTAGTTCAATTAGGCTGTAACTTTTTGAGCGTATCGGTTTAGAGATATTTTTAAACGTGTCTTCATAGATTCTAGACCTAATTTGAGTGTCGGTATTAGATATTATGATATCGCTCGTATTACTGAAAACTTTTGGAGTTTGATTAGTGCTAGCCAAATCTAGGTGTGCTAAACACTTTAAAATTGATGAAGGGAAGTCTTTTTTCTGCTGTGGATTGAATTCGTCTTTATACTGGAGTTCTCTCAAAGATGGTAATGTCCTAACTGAAGCTTGAGATCTTTTTCGAGGCCGTGAGCTGAATACGGCAGAGAGCCCTTTGTTTTCTTTCCACGCTCTCCAAAGTTCACCCAATAATTTATCAAAGGCGATATACTCCACATCGAGAACTTCTATAGTTAGATACTCCCCAGTACTAAGAGAGATGTTATTTTGGCCACAAGAAGAATAAGCATTCTTTGATCTTAATCTGCGATGTGCAGCTCTACCAGCTACTGCAAGAATCTGCTCACCCATGAACTCTAATACAGATGTTATAAATATTGCAACAGCAGGAGAAATCATCATAGGTTCAGCCGCAACAATGGAAGTACCAGAGAGTATCCCATTTTCGTCTTCCATATCTCCGAGAGAAGAATATAGCATACACCTTAATCGTGTCTGTTTCCAAAGCGTATATACATCAACATTAACCACTAAATCAATCGCGTCTTGCATATCTGATAAAATACAGTCCTCACTACCATCCAGATACTCCTTCAATTCTAGATCTGCACGTTTAATAGCGCTGACCGCAAAATTAGGTTTTAAAACTTCCACAATAGCGGGCCGAAGAAATGGCATAGCGAGAGTTTGAGAATTTGAAAGTGTGTCAAAAAGAAGTTGGTCAAGGAAGCGATTTACCAGTGCTAAAGCTGATGGAGCTATTGAGATTGAGTCGACCAAGAACTTATCTTTTTTTCCCTCTTCTGATGTACGGATGTTGTTGGCAATAATCTGGGATGCGGCCGGTGCCGCAATGTAGGCAGCTTCAGGATAAATTGCACTGAGAGATTCTTCCACAGGCGATAGGGAGACTTTGGGTTCCATACATATTGTGTTTTCGTCCGACACACATAGGGGATGACTCATCTGTGCAGAATTCGGAGACTGTGATTCAGAGGCCCGAGAAGCCATGTAAGGGGCGCTCCGATCAGCTATTGGATTTCTGTTCCGTATCACGTTAACCCAAAGTTGACCATGGAACCAAATTTAGAAACCGTGAAGCTGTAGGGAAAGTACAGAAATTAGATGAAGAAGTGCTAATTTTCACTATATTTTCGTATGGCTGGTTAGCATTACTGCAGCTCAAGGATTTCAAGGAAGAATTTGTACAGCAAGGCGGCATGAAATTTGCACCACAAGCTCATGAAAGGAGATATCGCCAAGTGATTGGGCCTTGAAGTCTGCGTCTTTAATTTATTTTCAGAGCTTCGGCAAGTTTTTTTTACCATTTGTGTGACAGCAGATGCGTGGAGATCTCGTGGTGCGGAAACTAGGAGCATGAGAAGGAGTTGAAGATGAACTGGCTCGGACTATGAGAGATGGAATGGGAACTGATCAAATCAATATCGAAACACGAAAGATGATCGATGATCGATGATAGGAAGAACATGAAGAGAGGATGTTGTGTTGGCCCAGGCTTGATAGAGAGGTGAAAGGGTTGAAGCAAATGAACTCTCACCAGCTAGAATGTCTTTTCTTTTTAGACTTGTAGCTGTCGTCGCAGCTGCTGCCGCTGTCGTCTTCGTCGTCGTCGTCGTCGCCGTATGCTGTGCGCACTAGCGGTTGACAAGACTGGATAAATGAATGAATCGACTTAATTTTCAAAAATCTCCATTACTGGCTGGCATCGAAATTACGTATAAGATGATAGATAGTAGCTATATGAACCAGAAAAGGTATAGTTAACAAAACCGATATATGGTATGGTAATTCCGTGCAACATATGAAATTAAATGCAACCTAGAAGAATAATAAAACGCCATGGCCCCCAATTGCGCCAGAAGGTTAGTTAGGCTATGAAAAGCTATTTTGGCAGTGACCACATACATCTACATAACTTTTTCTCAGTCTCGCGTTCGGCCAATGTCTCTCTCTTCATTTGGTCTCTCGGCCAGCAGCTCCGTTTCGTGCAGCAAGCAGCAAGCAGCACCTGGCCACGCTATTCCGCATTAGTGCAGGCTAGCGCAGTAAAATAAAGCGGCTGCAACACCGAGGCTCAATTTACGTCATTGTATCTCAACCCATGTAAAGATTTATCATTTTTTATTTGACGAAACCACAGACGGGAAGAGCCCGTCCGAGGGATTAATGCAAAAAAATAGATGAGCAAAAAGAAAAAGAAAAGAAAAAATACACCGGCTTGATTGTTAATAAATAAAATATAACACTAGAATCTGATCCGCCCGTCGGTATCCGAGGAGCCAGATCAAGCGACGTATAGCGGTAACTACTACTCTGGCCCCGCTTGTATTGTATTGTGTTGTGTCGGCGCAGGGTAGGTAGCATGCGACAGGGATGGCACCTACCATCTGCCAATTCTCTGGATGTATTTGCATCAATATTTGTAAGCAAATTAGTAAATTATTATTAAGTATTAAGGCTAGCGAGATCTTAGAGCTAAGCAGCCGCGGCCGTCGCTTAGCAACAAGATGGGAGTGAGCAGTTCGGAGGGACCCTTGACTTGACGCGAAGAAAGTAAGAAAGTAAATAGATCCGTAAAGAGGCCACACCTTCCATTGAATTATTTATTGTATAAAAGTTAAGGCCTTCGACTGACTCAATAATTAATTGACTTTATAATCCTGAATAGTCAGTCAGTCGAATTGCATATCGGAATGTCTAAAATAAAAACTGATTGATTGCTCAGACACCTTCCAGCCTACGGACGTTGACGTTTAATTAATGGACACGTAAATCTGTGTCACCAATGAAGCTATGATCAGCCTTGCCTTATCCATTCATTCAGCCTTGTCCGAGAGAAAACTGCCTACAGCCTAATGATAATGCAATGCTGGGTTGCTTTGTTTTTCCATTTCAAAATGTCCCGTATTCCTTTAGTTATCGCCAGCTAAGATTAGGATACTCATGTCTGATAGTCGGTCCCTATTTACATGGAAAACCAATGAATGATAATTGTCTGTGAACAACATGTCGTATATCCAAACATGTATTTGTGACTTATAGTATTTAAAGTGATTGTCCCAATCGCAAGACAATTTAAATATTTGATTGGCCTGATCAACATTTGAGCCAATCAATCATGCCTAATTTATAAAGCTTCCTTAATGTACGACTGACCTCTGTTCACCAACGCTATGATATTCGACAGAAGACGCTCTTATTGGTTCTCAAAAGACTGTTGCATTATATTATGGCCCTGATTGGACATAAAAATAATAACTTTTTTATGTGGAAGTAGGGGGGGTGAATTTAGTTAGAGAAAGAAGCATTGATGCCTTCGTTCTTGTTGTTATTCAACACAGTCCAGTGCTACTTGATTGAGAATACTGACTAACTATAACTCAACAACAACAACGCTTTGATTAGTGGCATTTATTGTTCATTACAAATCCTCAATTGTTTCTCTCCCACTGTGAATTCTCTTTTTAGTGTAAATATTGAAATCCCGTAAATTTTGTGAGGTCAAGCATGGCATTTCCCAGGCGTCTAACCATTTTTAAGCCAAGGTAGAATGTATGATCACCGGCATAGCAATTACTGTCTGTAAAGATATTGAAGTTAGCCTGCCCTTTTGTTCAAGCTTATTAACTGACGACTTCTTCGATTTTTCCTAATCAAGAGCGCGCTCACAACTAGCATAAGATATCTTCCATCAGCACCATGATCTACTAGGGCAAGAAAAGTGGCGGAGACAGTTGAAATTTTGAATTGTGCTAAATCTACGGTGGTCTAAGGCCAGAGTATAGATTCACATCAAACGTTAGAGACGGTAAGTGGACGACTACGTAAGCTAACGTCTCGAGACAAGCGTGCTCTTGATCACTTGTCAGCAAACGGCAGCAGTAACACAGCAGTAGAAGCAACAAAAATCCCGAGTTTAGAAAGAGAAGTCAAAATTATACACATGCCTATGTAGTGGTGGGCTCTAGAAAATTACGGTTTAAGGGTTGTTAAGAAGGTGAAAAAATCAAACCTGTCTAGAGCACAACAGAGAGCTCGGTTGCAGTCGGTCTTAGAACACAAAAATCAGGCAACCAGAGACTGAAAAAGAATAATTTGGTCAGATGAAACAAATATCAGTAGATTTACTAGCAACGGTCTCAGATATGTCTGGTCTAGAGACGCCCGAAGCTATCCTGTCAGAGTGGCTCAAGAGATGCTGAAGTTTGAGGACCGAAACATGATGGTTCGCGGATGCATGTCCTTATTTGGCACTGGCTGAATGAGTTGTGTAATCGGTAGGATGAACTCGGAACATTTAACTCGTATTAGTTACTTCTTTGTTACCAACTGCTGATGAAATCACTAGTAAGCTCCTTCTCAATGCCAAAAACGACGTTATTTTTCAACCACATAAAGACCCAAAACATACTTCTCGGTCGACAAATTACTGATTGGCTAGGAAAGGCGTTACTACTATGATCTGGCTATCCCAATCACCTGATTTGAACCCTGACGACCACCTCCGGGGTATGGTCAAACGCTATCCCGGAGAGTACCCGGAACAATCTAGAAGTATGCACGAATTGACGCAAATAGTGGATGTAGCTTGGCATAATATCGAGGATGAAAATTTGAGTTCATTCCTTATTTAGATCTTAATTTATCTGTACTTTTGATCTTCTCGTACAAATCTTGGCTGTTCGCTACTCATGGGACAGGACTACAAATGCTAATGCTAAATATCAATTCGGTAATGTTCTAGGCCACGCAATTTATTTCAAAGACACTATCTTGATGGCTACTTATCGGCGATGATTAGGGAACGAGTTCGTGATAGCAGAAAATACGGGTCAGATAATGTTGGAATGAGTCTATTTGCTGTACTCGTAGAAGTTGATAATTGGATACTGTTTTCTACAAAAGACAGGATACGACAATGTGGATACTGGAGCTACTTCAGCTATTTTAGCCATGGATTTTCGCCACTTCAAGGACGTAAGTAAGCTTCATGCCTACGTTTTTCGGTAGCGATAAGAACAATAGTGAGATTTCCACTATACAATCTGTCTGGCCATAAGTATAATTTCAAAAAATGGTGATCATATTAAGGCTGTGAGAGGCAAAGAAACTCGAATTCAAGGCGCCTATCATCCAACCGAGTTTTTGAATGTTTTTTAATGCGAAAGTTCTCTCCGGATCTTTGCTGAAGAACTTGACCTCATTTTCGTGCTGATTTCACTCTCCAGATTATAGTGCTTCGGACTGTATAGGACCAGGATTGAGACCTGAGAAAGAACTAGTACTCACTATATTTGCCCTCCACATTAATTCACATCCTTGAAAATCTTCATTTAGGAGCTTATCTATGAATAAACTGGCATCGCCTTATTGAGTGGGCTAGATGGGCTCGCACAGCAAATGATGAGGTGCCAGGGTTGAAACTAACAATGATTTGGAATCTCATTAGTTTTGAGTTAAGCATACCTACCTTCACAACTACAACAGACCATGAATTGATCTGCTTACTTACATAATTCTCTCAAGATTAATTTTGGCTACTTACGATAAACTCACGATTCTGTTGAGAAAAGACCTTCGTCGAGGCACTATGTCTTGGCAACTTGCGTTAAAGCAAGCGTGGTAAAAGCTTGAATCAGAAAAGTGCCTGGATGCCGTGTTTTTTGAATACGCTACTAACCCTCGCTCGTGGATTTGTGGTCGCTCTTTATTTGCAAATAGTTGCTTTTTACTATGCAAACACCTGAAGGCTTCTTTCCGTACAGCCTTCTAAAGATCGCTGGACTTTTTTCAGAACTTATAAACGAGAATGCGCTTTTCTTTTCTGGATAGATTTACAGTTATGGGCTATCGAGGACAATTTTTTTTTTTCCTCAGTCGCAAGAATATTTCCCTGTAGTTGACATGTCAGACTCAGTCAGGAATGTGATACTATCTTCTGAGGGAGGGTCACTTGAGCTCTGTAGATAATAGATATATAATCTACATCTGAACTAGACCAGCCTGATCCTGTAGCTCAAGTAGTTATTGTTACAGGCACAGTCCGTTGGAAGTCGAGTAGACTTGTACAATAAATATATCACGTGATAAGAGAAAAGTAGAACAGGGATATTAATGATTAGCGAGTTTAGGGGAGAAGACTGTAATCAAATAAGACGCCCTTCGTTATTTACCATGAAGAGTTGAAAGAAATTTATTAACTTTTTGTGGTATTGTTGTCAAGTGCTATGGATCTTCATTAACCCTTTCCTAACAAATCGAAGCGCAAGATCCTATTTGTACGAACTATCTACCTTG
>MCFK01002770.1:0-10077 GCA_003610855.1 Erysiphe neolycopersici | reverse complement strand
TTAGTCAGAGCTCGCTTGTCTACATTATTCGATCTAAGTATTCGGAACCTCATCTTGCTCATGAGTCAGCGCTTTTGCCTCAGAGAAGGCTGGCGAATTTTCGGACGCGTCATGGTTATGGCTTGCTTCCACCATAGCTAAGACCCACTCCTGACTATTGTTTTCGGTCAGCTTTCGCGTCACAGTAACGGACCACGGGCAATTCATAAGCCGTGTTGATGTTTGGCGTACGTTCGCACCCAATTTTTTGTGTTCGCCGCCATTAGCGCACGCAAGCCACATGCTCCGGGTGTTTGAGTTGCCGTCGGCTTTTGTCCGCGTCTTCTTGGTTGAATAAGCAAATTCATGAACTGCTTTTATCGCTTCTTCCAGCGTCTCAAATGTCTACGTAGGAGAACAAGACAGCGGCATTATGAACGACTAAAAGTGCTTGAAGGATAGGTTGAGTTTTTGTTCTGCACGGAATGTAGTATATAGACTAGTTTAAGAACGGTGATTCAGTGTTCACGCATACGCGCGCATTTTGTATTAGTAAATTTTAAGGAAGCTGAAAGCTATGATTTGATTGGTCAAATCAAGGAGGGTTTTGGCTATAACAAAAGGTGGGTGTTGGTATACCGGTGGCGTTTGAAAACCCATCAAAAACGGAATTAAGGCGGCCGCTAGTGTTGCTTAATAAGCAACCTCTTAGCATTAACAAAGCTGGTGCAAATATAATCGTGCCATATGGATTTAAACTTTTCGCAATATAGCTATTATCATTTCGATCCTAACAATGTAATAATCGGTTTATTTTGAATTACTCAAAAGCATACGACGATGTCCACCAAACTTCTCGAAATCAGATCTCGACTAGTTCCTGGTGAGTGAATTTGTTGCTGTGAAATACAGGATCATAAATCTAGTCCTAGGACGATTGTAGATTTTTTTTACCACTAATAATGCCGCTAAGGAAAATTAAGTATCTCCGAATTATTTTTCGAAGTACCAATAGATTATTCAAATACGGGCCTTGGCTCTATCCAGCTATTTGCGCGTTCTGTAAGCAAATACGAGCATTCGGCTAGACTTCATACAGATCAAGAGATTAAAAAAAACTCCCAGAAGCCATGGCTTGTATATTTACAAGGAGGACCTGGCTTTGGTTGCTCACCTCCCCAAAACCTGAGCTTAACAAATTCGATTCTAGACAAAGGCTATCAAATACTCTATCTTGATCAAAGAGGTACGGGTCTAAGTAGTCCAATAAGTGCCCAGAGCTTAGCTCTAAGAGGCAATATTTGGAAACAATTTGAGTATCTTAAATGCTTCCGAGCTGATAACATCGTAAGAGATTGTGAAGCTATTCGAAAAATCATTACAATAGATTACCCCGAGGAGCTCAAGAAATGGTCTATTCTGGGTCAATCTTTCGGAGGTTTTTGTGTTTTTACGTAGGCATTTTGCTATTCAAATTATCACCTGATAATTGTCCCTCACAAAAATATACAGATATCTTTCCCTATTTCCAGAAGGCCTATGTGAAGCTTTTACAACTGGTGGAATTCCCCCAATCAACCAATCCCCTGATCAAGTTTACAAAGCAACATATGCGAAAGTAATTGAACGAAATAAGGTTGGCCAATAATTAAAAAGACTAATTAAATGAGTGTATTTTTTTCTGAGATGTTTGATAGGCATATTATCAAAAGTTCCCCGAAGATATTGAGACCGTTCACTCCTTATCTCGGCACATTAATAGTAATGCAAAAATTACCTTACCTTCAGGCATCACATTGACTGTACAATTATTTCTAACTTTAGGTCGGGCATTTGGATTTCATGGAGGTTTAGACTCGGTCCATGAACTGATTCTGCGAATGAAAACAGATTTGGCTCAATTCAATTTTATTACTCGACCGTTAGTAAGGTCCCTTTACTTTTCAATCATACAATTCTTATTTCGTACAGAACACTTGCGGCTCTAGAAAACGCTCTAAGTCTTGAAAATAATGTATTATACGCATTACTACATGAAGCTATTTACTGCGAAAATATATCAAGTAATTGGGCAGCAGAAAGAGTAGGCAAGAATTTCAGAGAGTTTCAGTGGCTTACTGAATATCAAGTCACAATTCCTGCTAAAGGTCAGCCGCTTTTCTTTGCTGGAGAGATGATATATCCATTTTTATTTGAAGTATCACCTGAACTTCGGGATTTATTTCCAGTTGCAGAAAAAATTGCACATTTTGAAGGTTGGCCACAGCTATATGATCTATCTCGATTGAACCAAAACAAAGTTCCTTTGTACGCTGCAACATTCATCGATGACATGTATGTGGACTTTGAGCTGGCACAAAAAGCGATTAAACATGTCAAAAACCATATGCAATTCATAACGAATACCTTGTATCACAATGCTTTAGGTTGTAAAACGTCCGATGTCCTTCAAGAGCTTTTTACACTCAGGGATGATACTCTTGACTAACCCTTTAGCCAAAATTTTAAAAATTTTCGTTCAATCATCATAAATGGGGTTGACATTCTTTTTACTTTCCTTTCTAGATATAGTAATTGCAACCATTCGTCGATCAGACGAGATAAATGACCTATGTGGATCATTAGGGTTATTTTTGGTAAGAAAACATGACTTTTCTTTGGTATATCATAGTTGTGAAAGCCTATTTTTCTTTCGCGATATACTACTATTACACAAGATATAGAAGTTTTCCAATTCTGTCTCAATATTCCGTAGGTAGTATACAAGATATAAGTAGCTACCCACAATTATATATGGATTTTCTGGTGCATCCTTTTTTTTAAGTAGTGTTGAACGAAAGCAAAATTATCTATAAATTGAATTTACTCAAAAACCAAGCTTAAAAAAGCCGGTTCGAGCTTTTAGTAGAGGTATGGAAGATTTTAGAATAGGGGACACTAAGTTGTAAACATCATAAAATTAATGCCAGAGCTTTGAGACAATTGAATTTCGGCAATGAATAGTTTTGAGGTTAATCAAAGAGTCATAAAATTTTGTTTGAATAAATCATATAGATAATATAATTGAGTAGAATGCCTTCAATCACGAGGTTACTTTACCTGTAGGTCCAGAAAAAACTAGAAGAGTATGTTAGGATATTTCGCTTCTATTACATATTGAAGAATTAGCAACTCCTATTGATTTTAGATGTAAAGTTACCAATTAGGGGTTCTCGAAGGTTAAATCAATTAGCTCAAAGCACGAGGAAGCTGTGGATTTGACATGAGTATATTAATGCTCTATAAAAAGTCTCAATCCTCTTCGAGACTCAGTTGTTTATTATGAGTAGGCGATATTAAATCTTCTCGTACTTCCTCATGCAATAGTTCGCCAATTACAGCGCTTTCAGCCATGACATCTCGGGCTTCTGATAAAGCGATTTGCATGTCTTCTTGAATAAGGAGAGCAGCAACCTCTGGAACAAGAACTGATTGAACATAAGGAGTATAACCTCTCGCCGCTATAAGGCGATCTTGGACAATACGCTTTTTTAAAAGCGGAGTGAACTTGCGGAAAAGATTTTCTGATATAGTTCGGAGACCACGTGGACCGTAGTAACCTGGAATTAAATTAGTTGTTGTCGTACGGAGGTTCCGATCTTTGCCCTGGTCTATCTTATCCTGCAAGAGACTACGATAATATGATTCTTTGCCATTAATCAATTGTTGAAGGAACTTGTGATGTTTAGAGATGCGAGTATCTAAGCTATCCCAGTCGATATGCGGATATCGATTTATTTCCCACCGTTTTCTAGCCGATTTCTTACGATGTTCAAGACAAAACTTTTCTTGTCGTCGAGTATTCATATGCCCTTGAGAACGTAGATCATTGGGGCTCACAGGTTCGTAACACATAGGACAGCGCGACGTCACAGGAGAGTTTTCTGTTTTAAAATTTGGATTCTCATTTGTGAAGCTCAATGGAATCGCGTTGGCTGGAGATGAAAATGGTTCAAGATCGCTGTATTCCTTAAAATTTACTTTTGCGTTTTCGTCACTTGATTCTTTCGCTGATTTTTGTCCGAACGAGCTGCAAGGATCGCTAAGCGATGATGGTGGCGTTTCGTGATATGTCTTGGGTATTTTAAATTTTGGGATAGAAGTTTCATTTTTGAAAATAGCATTAAATGGACTACTGATATTTTTACGTTTTGAGACTGGACTTGAGTAGTAGCTACTGTAGGTTGGCGCTTTAATGACTTTTGTAGGAGATTTTGCCTCTAAATTACCAAAACAAGAGGAATCAAGAAATTCATCACTTGGGGGTTTAAAAGCCATTGTGATCTCGTCATTGGATTCATCAGAATAAATGCTGGGAGGTTTGAATTCACTATTTGGAGGCTTAAAAGTTGCATAGATCTGATCTTCTGAATCATCTGAATCACTACTCGGCAATTTAATGCATTTAAGTTTTTTCTTTGGAGAGGCTAGAATTCTATTCGTCAGTATTGAAGTATTACTTTCAATGAAAGAATGACGGGAAATCTTTAAACACTTACACTGAGACGTCTGGGAGGAATTAGGTTGAGAAAATGCTGTACTTTGAGAGCTGGATTGGTTCATTTTCCCATAGACAGCCCTGTAAGTCTTTTTTCCTGGAATTCTCTTTTCCGTAGCATAACTGAAAGACTGCCTCGGTAATTCTGGGAGTTCTGAAATATCACTGCTTTTCGAAGTCCTTGAATTATGAACTTGAGATGAAATGTCAAGTCTTCGTCTTAACCGGTAGCTGTTCACACCACCATATGAACTACTAGCTTGTGAGCTTGCCATCTGCCCTTTAACGTCGACCTTAGCCTCCCGTATTCTTGTTTCATCTTTTTGTGAATTACGGTTAAACACACTAGGTTGAATATCTCCGGGACTGTCCTCTGAAGAGCTTGAGTAACTTGGAGGCCGCATAAAATCGTCATCAGTATCCTCCAACGGTTTAGACCGCTGACGTGTTTGACGGCTGTGTTTAATATTTCGCAATGCCGTCGGGGGCATTTTGTTAGCTTGTGTGGTATCATTTATCCTTCAATAATAAGCTTGCTTTCCAAATTCAGCCAAATGGTGTAGAGTGCAGTGGAAGAAGTGCATATTTTTGACTCAATTAACGTAGTAATTCATGATAATACGCGCTAATCATCACGATAACTCGATAAGTTCTTATCAATTTTTTAATTATTACAAGTTTCTAAATAGCACCATCCAACCAATTTAGATTAGCTCAAAACTATTGCTGTCATATAATAAATTACCAAATCTTTGAAGGCTTTCTAAGCGACCCGAACTCGTTTTGCGTCGGGCGTCGTAGTTTAATTCTTTGTAGTATGGCACTTCAACTGAACAGGAAATATGCTAATTTACCTGACTTGGTATGCAATGAAAGCAGGTTTAAAATTTAAAATTCTAATCAGACCTAGGATTCTGCTCCAGACGTTTACGAGACACCTGAATTAACAGATGATAACTCCACTACTTTAGTAGGGAATAAGCATGCATTGATGTATCCCCAAGCTAAACTTTCTCAAGGGACATGCTCGTTCAGACTCTACTGTTTCAAATAAAGAAAATGACTTCATAGAGAATGAGAGTTCTGAAATCTCAAGATCAAGACTTCCTCTTCATGAAGCTCGATTACATTTTGCTCCTGCAATTATAGATGCTCAAAATGTCGACTTCTCCGATCGATTAACAGCAAAACGTAAATCTTACAAAGCATCAAGCCGCCGTCTTAAGAGAAAGGAAATTGATACACCCCAATTCGAGGAATCTAGTGATGAAGAAACTGAAAGTTTCGGAAAAAAACTTGCCCGGTTGAAACGAGAAATAGAAGATGTCAAGGAATTTAGTAGATTACAGGCGGGGAAAAATGCTATCAATACAGACAGAACGATGGAACTAGACCCAGATGTTACTGCATTATGCAAAGCTATGGACGAGATCTCTAGCCTACAATCAACAGCTAATCAAGGTTATAAAGGTAAGTTGATCAAAGACTTAGGATCGGGTATCAAAATAAATGGACCACCGCAACAACCGCAGAGTAGCGAAGAGCCAACAACATACACCGTAACTTATGCACCGGTTTACCAGCAAAGCCATGCTCTTGCTAAAGCTGCAAATTTTGATAGCAGGCTGTCCATGCTTGAAAAAGTTTTAGGGGTCAACACAATCGAAGAGTCATCTCTAATTGAAAATGGACCTCGAAAAGCAGTTCTACCGTCATTAGAAAAGATACAAAAACAGGTATCAGTGCTTTCCAATTCTACACCCTCTTCACTTGACACTATGAGTAGACAAATTCGAAAACTTACTCAAGAAGCTGAAAAGTTGGGGAATGCGCAAAAAGTAGCAAATATAGCTCAGAAAGCATTGAACACAGGGGAAGAGATTTCCCCTAAGATTGAAGAAGATTCCGAACTACTAATGAAAGTAAATGCTTTATATGGAGCACTACCAGTGATAGAAAAGTTGAGACCTATTCTCCCATCGTTACTAGACAGATTGCATTCATTGAGAGCTATTCATGCGGCTGCGGCAACAACAAAGTCTGCATTAGACCAGATTGATAGAGAACAAGTTAAAATAGCTGATGACATACGGAATTGGCAGGAGGGATTATCAAAAATGGAAAAAACAATGAGTGAGGCAGAAGCTACTATGAATTCAAATGTAAATTTTATGAGAGAATGGGTAAAAGCGTTGGAAAATAATTTGGCCACATTATGAAAACTAAAGGTGGCATTAAATGATATTACTGATTATTAATGATTAGTAGTGAAGCAGATACCATCAGTATCAATCACGTGACCGAAATCACTCAGACCTTCTGAGGCTGTATTCACTTGTTATTAGATCTTCTACTGGTAATTTACACTATGATATCTACTACTTTGTAACAAGCCAAATCAGTAACTAAGACTTATTTACATTGTTTGTTAACTGACCGTGACGCCTAATCTATTCTTAGAGGAACGATGCCGATCTTGCTAAGCGACTCGATTAACTGATCCGCGAAGTTGATGATCCTCCCTTTTCGTGCATGATAGACCCATGCCGTATTTTATCAAATTACATCCGATCACTACCATATATGCACTAGCAGTCACGAACCATAAACACATCTTAACACTCCATGATTTAATCCTTTACACCTCTTAATCACCAAAAAGGTCACAGTGATCATGGCAAGATTATAAATTGAACCAACCGATAAGCCATGAGGCTATTGATCATAGAGCAAAAGGATTTTGATCATTTGAGTCTTGCAAAACTTTAGGATTACGAGCAGGACAAGTTTTGAGAACAGAGTGCAAGAGAGATGTCAATATGGAGAGACGAGTCCTCGGTGAAGGGCAGCTCCGAAAGCATGAGAATGGCTCTGTTAACTTTCTCGCTCGTTGGTATACAGTATGTTTTAATCCTTCACCTAATTGAAAAAATATGTTCGCTCACCGCAAATATATGAAGATTTACATGGGGAATTGAGATGACTTGTAAGTTTCCTACATTTTTCTATTAAAAATGTATAGCTGCTTAATAAAGTGACTCATAAGCTGCTAACTCGGTCTCTTTTCTTCCCACCTCTCAGACTGTACACCCTACCTCCTTTCTCTAGGTCTCACCAAGTCTCGTACGTCACTAGTTTGGATTGCAGGCCCTATCTCGGGACTCATTATGCAACCAATTGTGGGCGTTATTTCAGATGGGTCACAATCAAGATATGGTAGAAGAAGACCATTTATGCTGTTAGGCTCCACAGTTGTCGCAATAGGATTGCTTGGCCTAGCTTGGGCAAAGGAAATTGCAAGCTATTTAACTAAGGATTTGGAGTTGAGGAAGTCTATAACTATTGGTATCGCGGTATCGGCCATCTATGTAGTGGACTTTGCTGTAAATGTTGGTAAGTTATATTAGACTGCGACTCGAAGTTATTGTATAATTTATGAGTATTTAGTTCAAGCATGCTCTCGAGCTTTGATCGTGGATACACTTCCTGTGGGTAAGCAGCAGTTAGGTAATGCTTGGGGTAATTTTCAAGGGGATATATATGACTGAGTATTTTGCTAATGTCGTACAGGCAGCAGAATGGTTTCTGGTGGACATTTAGTTGGATACGCAATTGGCACTCTGGATCTTGTAAATATTCTGGGGCCGTTACTTGGGAATAATCAGTTCAAGCAGTTAACGGTAATATCTGCCTTCGCTCTAATATTCACTACCAGTATCACTTCCTGGGCCGTGACAGAACGAGTCTTAGTAGTAGGTAAGAGTGATGATACCTCCCTTAGTTTCACACGTATCATAAAGCAAATCTATGCAACGGCCAGGAAACTTCCACCACGAATTCAAGCTTTATGCAACATCCAGCTTTGGAGTTGGATTGGCTGGTTTCCTTTTCATTTCTACGGCACTACTTTTGTTGGCGAAATTTACTACAGATACGAAGCACCTCAGGCTGTCAAATTATCGTCTGATGCGCTTGGAGATATTGGACGGAGAGGTAGTCAAGCTCTTGTCTTATTCTCCAGTGTTAATCTTATGGCTGCCCTGATACTGCCTCAATTTATCAAATCTCCGGACAAAGAAGAATTTACGCATCGCCCACCAGCTCTTATTGCTCGATTAGTAGAAAGAATCAATAAATGTAGACATGACCTTTTGACAGCTTGGATTTGCGGTCAAATGTTGTTCATATGTACTATGATTTTCACTCCTTTTGCGCGCTCTTTTCAATTCGCCACGTTCTTAATCGCTTTATGCGGTCTCCCATGGATGCTTAGCTCGTGGGCTCCTGTTACCTTCATGGGTATGGAAGTTAATCGACTTTCCATGAGATCATCTTCAATACCTTTAGCTTCACAGCTCGAAAGTGGCGACTTGTCAATCCCTTCCTTCGATAAAGAAATTCGAGATAATAAAGGTTCTCAAGGTGGAGATTCAGGACTTTACTTTGGTATTTTTAATATTTACACCACGATTCCACAGCTCATCGGTACTTTTATCAGTATGACAGTTTTTGCTATATTAGAGCCAGGAAAGAGCCCAGAATTAGCTAAGGATGCCCTTGCTAGTGAGCGCCATAGTACTGAAGGTCCCAATGCCATTTCAATTTGTTTATTTATCGGCGCTTGCTCTATGGTTGGAGCAATGTTTGCGACGCGAAAATTAAAAAAACTTTACGAAACTTAAGATGAAGCCTTCCAAGCAGATGTAGTGTAATTTAAGAGACCTTTAAAATCTTAACCTTTTGTAGGGAAATTCGTCTGCTGACTTTTGCCCTAGTATTTGTAGGCATAATGACATGTATTACTAGGAGTGTGGTTAAATCTCCATTGACGTTATGTGATGAAAATTTCGGACAAGCGAATTAAGACTTTGGCTTTTCTCACGGGGATAATTGATTTAGGGCTCTTCCAATAGCTATTATTGACTTAATCTCAAAAAAATACCTACGCAATAATCATGTAGATCAACACGGATGTCAATTTATAATAACGTAGTTTCAGATACTTGGATTGATCAAGGGATCACACTAAGAAATTATTGTTCGGGATATATCTTATCAAGGCGGTTGTTGCTAGAACTAGTAGGATTTTATAGTGGTTATGCGAACCACATTATATGTAAACCTTTAGTGAATCAGAATTGATAACTTTGTTTGATAATTATGTTCTGATAGAAATCTTGAGATAAGCTGAATGTAAACTTCTAGGAACAATAATGGTTAGGTGAACATGTCTGGCAACCAGTATGAGCTTCTCCAATACGTTAATTAGGAGTGCAAAGGTTTGCTCATTTATACTCAAGTACCCCATCCAAGTTAACCCACATTTTTATCAGATTATTCCTACAGATAAAAGATCGCGTAAAAGAAACGTAAATAAAATATAGGGTAAAAATCCATGTACTACTTTCGAAATAATGTTTATTTTCCAGCTACTGCTATTTAAAGCCTAACTTTTCGATTACTAAATGTGATATATAATGGAGATTGCTGCGGAATTAACCTTTCTCCTCACTGATGTTTCAGGCCGAGTCCCTGAAGAAATGTACTGGTTGTACCAGCAC
>MCFK01002769.1:0-17476 GCA_003610855.1 Erysiphe neolycopersici | reverse complement strand
AATAAAAATTAAAATGAATAGATAGATCTCAATAACTTAAACTTGATCTATTCCATACACTTATCCTGATTTTTTTGATACCCGTCGTCTGATAAAAAAATGATCTATTACAACCGTTATTCAATGTGTTAGAAATCTTCTGAACCCAGGTGATGAGTGATGATTCGGGGCACGATTGATTTGAGTTTTGATATAAATAAACTAGATTAAGGTGTGTTATGGATATTTGATGATAGCGTGGATANNTATGTTGTATCAGGAACGTTACTACTTCAAAAGCTAAGCACGGACTCTACCTTTTTTTATGCGTTACCGAGTTATTTATGATGACGTAATACACACGTAAAGCACAGACTCGATGCGTTAAGGGAGGTTCACGACAACTTAATAATGACGATTGAAATTAGCATGGTGTGTTTCTCATGAGGTTCATCGAGAATGTATCTTGGCGCAACAATTATTGTTATAAAGTGAAATGTCAAGCTTCTATATCTGTCCTATGATGATTTCTGCCAATCAGAGGGGTTATTTTAGATTTACCAGGTCAAAAACAGGGGGGGTGTGGATCAAATACAAATACACATTCCCCAAATAAATCTTTGTAGATTTCAGCCTCGTTGTTCAACCAATAGAAGGAGCAAATGTCACACACACAATACAAGGCGTCGTTGTCGGGTTGACAAATAACTAAGAGCATTAGGCAATAAATACTGAAATTAATTATCGCGATAAAAATTTGTTGCAAACTCTTTGATCTCTGCCTCCAAAAATATCATCGTGACTGTAATCAATAACTAGCTTTATATCTATCAATTCTTGATGTATATAACCACCGCTCGTACCGTGGCCTTCTTGATTTAACTAAAAAAAAAAATCCTCAACAACTAATGCTTTACAGGATATATGACATTTTGGGGGGGAAAGGGTGGGAAATACTGAAATTTTAAAATGATTAATTATAAGGGTACTCATCTATCGATAAACTTCTATGCTTAGGTACGTAAGTGTAATCTGGTCAATCCCATAGGAATTTAAGAGACTAGAGGCAAATTTTCACATTTCGAGACCATATGCAGACAGATATAAAAACTAAACCCTGAATTGCTTAATGGTTCCTTACTCTAGTTAACCATGCTATTTTATTCATTGTTATTCTTCAAAGATGATTGATGGATGAGGTATTTTTATTGTGCTAAAGTTTTGTAGTAGAATTAGCAACTTTCTACTACAAGGGCTTGTTCTCCTGCTCAATTATGACTTTGCCATTATTTTGTTATTTTGCCCATGGAAATGTTGTGGGTAAATCATATCCAATGTCTTCTCGATTATTACAAATCATTCCATGCCTTGAAGGCATAGCAAGTGCAATGATTGATTCGAATAACTCGTGCCTTATGCCTCCTGTATACTTGAATCACAATTTTTTTTAATTTATACTTTGGATCGTCATACCTCTGATGCGTACCAGTATTCACTGCTAGACTTTGGTAATACTTGAGCCTCATCGTAAGTAAGAGAGAAAGGTGTTGAAATCTAAGAAGCAAAATGGACACTCTCGAAACGGACTTAAAATACGAGTTAATGATATCTAAGAAATTAAAATGTGAGACAGGTTTATTAACAATGTTAACGGTGGAGATAAAGCTGATGCAAAGAACGGTGTGAAGTTGATTTGATATAAATTAATAGTCCTCTTAAAGGCAGTCGAAGCCATATCTCCTTTGGTAGTCACAAAACGTTCTATCCAAATGCTGGCGTTATGGAGTAAGAAACCAAAAGCTGATCTTTAGAATTTTTAAAACACTATATACCAGTAGCGGGGAAAAGAGAACGGTGTTTAATTAGTTTCAATTTTTCGACATTGAGTATTTTTGCTTTAAAAATATCCTTCATTTTACTCGATTCTAAGTAGCAAAGAGATAATTTTATTTATGGTGCAACAAAAGGTTCTGTACTTACGCGGTGAAGATTTCCAACGACCTCATCAAGCGCTGGTGCAAAACTGCTGTTCACATAAACGAAAACACTCTCATTTTCTGTTACTCGTAGTATTCGTCGAAGATAAGATACCACAACTTCAAAGCGTTGCGTGCTACTGATCTTGCATATCTAATTCGAAGTTTGAGGGGTTAGTCACAACTTATAAATTCGTCTTCCCTTATTTGAATATAGCACAGCTACGTGTTCTTGAAAACGGTAAGAGAAACTTTGATCTTACATTTTGTCGGAGAGTAGGTGCAGATCCTACAGGAGTAAAATATACTGTGACCTTTTTTTTGGGAAACTCTCCGATCGATGAAAGTGCATTGGTTACGTCGATCGGAAGATGTGTGAGATGTGTGGAGCTGGTAAGAGTAATAGCCAATGTTGGACTCATAGGCCCATCAGGTATAGCTTCAGTACTCGGCATGGTTTCGGGCTTGTCAGTCATTATTACAGACATGAAAATTGATCCGTACCATCTGTTGGAACAAGTTTAGGCAATTACAAATATATATAATAATTTTCGGTTCACGAATGCAGGTGGAGAACGCTAGTAAAAGAATATTCAAGTGTTCAAGTTGACTTTACTACAGGTGATGTATCTAAAATCTTTGATTGAAAGTCTAGTCTGGCTCCATGTTGGACGATTTTCATCTACGAAAAACTCTTGTTGACTAGAGGTCATGCGAAACTAACTTGGAAATATTTTCCTTATCACCAAAACCTCAAAATAGCATTCGAATACCGCTGACCCTAATTAACTTACTTCAGTTTTCACGGACTGCATGTACTCTAGTCGATAGGGGTTGATATCAACGCTAGGGGTCCGATCTAGTGGCGTCCATTTTGGATCTTCCTTAAAAAGTCTCATGGCTGTTATAAACTAGGTCATTGGATATGAGCCATGAAAGTCTCATACATTAGTCAGAAAGGTTGCTCACGTTGCCTTCGTCTGTTGTAAAGCGATGATAGATTCCAGCTGGTAAAATCTGTAAAACGACACTTAAATAAGATATACATTTGGTTTATCAAAATGGTAGTCGAGAGCAAGCAGGTCTAGTTAGGAATCAGACAGAAGACTTACAATTAAATCATCTTTCTCCAATCTTATACGTAGCCATTCGTCGGTCTTACTGCGTACGTCAAAATATCCAGCACCGTCTAGAATATAGCGGATCTCTTCATCTTCGTGCAAATGTTCAGTAAAGAAAGATCTAACCTTTTCTTCGTACAAACTACCCATTTTTTCGGGAGATACAGTTATGACATCGCGATTACGGTAATGACGTTGTTTGGCGAGCTGATCTACTTCTTTCTCTGAGTTCATTCGATAGTAAAGCACACCAATCTGGGCGAGATAATCGGGGGAAACATCACGTCCAGAATCATGGGGACAGCGCTGGTCGCTCTGAATTCGTAAGCTGGAGTCGACTTTACTTCAAATTATTGACTTACCGAATCATCATCTTGGTACCAGTATGCTCTCATTATAAGTCGGTTAAACACGGAACTAACTAAGATGTCTATTGGGGTTAAAAGGTTAGTTCGGTATCGAGAGTTTTACTCACGGTCTTTGTTTTCTATGTTATGGGAAGTTCCGAATACTTTTGGTAAGCACGTCATATTCTTAGATATTGACAGAATTGTTATTACTGAATACCCTGGCCTAAAATACTGGCCCGTGCTTATCAATTCGGCGATTGGTAAAAGCCCAAACTAAGCCAATCAACAAATTTAGCGAGCCCATAACAAGATTATGACGTAGTATTCTCCAATTTTGTGAACTCATAAATAAATTACGTGCATGCTCCAATTCGTTTTAGCTTCGTTTGAAATTTTACATGATGATATCATATCTTACCCTTAACGTCGTAATAATTTTAGTTCATAAATTGAGAAAATGAATCGGACACAATTACCCGCCATTATTCTCTATAATGACAGCTGAAAACTGTGAAAGCATTTAATTATCCGTTTTTGCTGCTACTTTTGCTAAATAAAGTATCTCAAGTGCAGGTTCTGGGTGGGCAGTTAGAGGGATTTTTCATGAACTGGCTAATCCTAATATTGCTTGATCTACAGACCAAAAGAACTTTAAATGGTGAGTTTTTATCAAAAATAAGGACTTATTTTTGTCGATACAAGGAATAGAATGTTGTAGAGTAGAGTGCGGAAGCAAATATGTAGAAATTATACTATAGGAAGTAGTTCATCTTTTGATTAAAATGCAATATAACTAACTATCCTTCCGTCCTTATAACCTCTCCAGTGGTGACCCGTGCGGACTGTTATCAACAACTACAGTAATATAGGCTATACCCACTAATCAACCAACATCTAAATATAATTGCCTAAAATCTCATACTTCTGATCCGAATATAGCTATCGATAATATGCACGAGTCAACGGCACTAACTAGTGGGCTCGGAGCAGCTCCACTTTTCACTGAACATATACGCCTCATGTGTTAAGCTGCTTTCAGAGCTTTCGCACAATAATTTGTGACATGGTGTTTAAAGTTAAGCCGTGGATCGAGATGTACATCTAACTATCGTGTGTGTTCTGCTGGCTCAATTGTTGTATTGCCTAATCAAATTCCCACAGGGGTTTCTCTTCTCTGACCTGAGAACCGAATAACATGAGACTTTCCGATATCGAAGGAGACTGCATTTTGATGAGCCCATCCCAGAAGATCATCTACCTCTCGTTGAGATACATCCGTGGACTCTGAAATTGACCTGCCAATACCCATTATTCCAACGTCATCTGCATGACTGAACCGCATTATGGGGTTTCCACTTCTCGTTGGTTCGGCTATATATAACAAAAATAGCTGTGAAATAGGCGACACACCACCTGTCAGTTCTATTTGATTCAACGCCCTTACCCCCCTGGATACTCATCCCACGACGACCATATCTAAAGGTTAGGATACATCAGCGGGTAAAAGGTCTTTCGCATGAAAGCCCGATGCCCCCCTTCTTCCAAGTATAGCGTTGTATGCACCTTAGGCTAACCTCACTCGCGACCCGTGAAATCTTCTTGGTTAACGGACGTCCGTCCTCTCGAGCCCCTTTGAAGTCTCTTGAAGATTTATTTCCCTTGTTCCGACCGATGACATCCCAGCATTTGCTGATTCTAGTGCGAGTACAATATCACCCCAAGAAAAATAATCTACCTGTCAGTCACTGCAAAGGTCTACGGCCCAGTTGTGATGGTAGAAAAAACAAGTTTCCACCCGATCTTCCCGCTACCTAGGGATCTCCCCCTTTCGGCCGACCACGTCTTGCCTACTCTACGGACAATTCAACATACAGTCATAACAGCACTGTACGCTCGTAGGGTGACTAAACAGTCCTACCATACAACCATCAAGCTTTCAAAGGCTTTAAACACAATTGAGTAAACTCCCCCAAAATATGCGTCTCTGTTACTCCGTAATTCAACTTCTGAATCCGGTTTAAGATCAAACTTTCATAAGAAAGATTGTCCCCTCAATAAATATCCTGGGGCCCAGTATTCTAGTTCTTTAACCAAGCAGGTCCCTATTTCATTCTTGTGAGGCCTAAAGATAGAACCCAGGACTACCCTGTTGAAAAACCGAGAACCAGTCTCTTATCGGGCGGTTTTTAACCAAACTTTCCGGTAGTTAGCTGAGTTTCCTCGAAGAGTAATATTTTTATAAAACTCTACTTCTCTATATCAGTCTCGCTAGGAGTCCGAGGGTGACTACGTGGAATTTATAGAGTCCACCTTTCTACCCCCTTATAAGACCATGTAATTGGTGGCCTGGAATGACTCGCCCCATAGCCAGAAGAACCGTCACTCCCCAGACCTCACACCTTTGCGACATGATCGATAAGGTAGCTGCAAGATAATAAAGGCGGCACTTCCTGTATGGAAGACTACACCTAATGTCGTGGTACATCGAGAGGGAGGTAGTTCATCCGCTCGAATAATACTTGGGAGTAATAGAATTCATCTTGCAGCCAGATTGAATGCTCTAGATAACCGCCACCCACTGAGAAGCCGAGCAAGCACATACCCAAAGGTAGGAACACTGAAATATAAGGCTCATGCTCGACTTTCGGATCGCCCAGAAATTTAGATGTCGCGCGTACGACGGGCATACATACAACTTCCACAAGTGGAGGCTGCATATCCCCTACCAGCCCCAGCATATTCAAACAAAGTAGATTTTAAAACAATAGAAGTTGATCGATTTAATCTTTGGGCAAGACTAATTTCCAGTCATGTAATTTGTACATTCTCAGATGGCTTTTCAGAAGGGCATGGCCGCTCTATATGGGGTTTCAGTTTACAAAAAGATGGTGTCAACTTCTGTACTGATCACGATCCTCTTCACGGTAGCGAGGTAATCGATGCAGAGATTTTTGGAGCATATAAGGCTCTCGAAAGAGCTCTTGAATATAATAATATAAGTGAGCATATCTACATACTACTAGACAATCAGGCAGCAGTTCTGGCTCTACAAACAGGAAAGACCTTATCCAGCCTAACCATTGTCAAGAGGCTTTATGAGATAGCACGTACAGCTCATGGTTCGATAAAGTGTCTGGTCATTCGGAGACAAGGGATAATATCGAAGCAGACATGGAGACATGTGCTGGACTAAGACAACTTCCTCAAAGAAATGTCTCGCCAGACTCAATCTCCTACACATTTCTCAGACTAGTCGTGAACCAACGACGTTAATGTCTCCTGGATACCTGGTGGGATAAGGTCTTTCCAGCAGCAGATGGCAAACTGCATGGGTCACCTGGGCGCCAAATCAGGTTAATGAAAACAAATAGAAATACAAATAAATATATACATGGTTCTATAAATAAGATGTTAGTCATCTGTAACAACAATGACTTAACTAAATGTATTAGTAACCGTTTGATTGCAATATAAGATACTTCAAATACAGACTGGAGGAAAAACATAGAAGATTTACAGACTTAGAAACATATCATACCGTAGATAGGATGGGAATGGTGTTTATCAAGAAATGAAAAAATTTTAAAAATTTTGTACTTTGGCCATGATACAAGACTTTCCACATTACTATTGTGGGTGGACTGTTATTGCAGTACCCAGATGGGCTGGGCGGACTTCTTACCCTTTAGAGACAACAGTATTTACTTATTTGGAGAAGATACCTTAACCTTTAAAAAGAAATTCTAATTACAACCAAACTGACTGAAATATACTTTCTAGTTAAAGTAATAATTGGTTTTTTTTTGAAAAGTATTGCATAATAATCACGTAGCCAAGATTTTTTTTTTTTTTTTTGATACAGAAAGTCTTAATTTTGTACAGTGAAGATGGGATTAGTATTAGAAGGGAGTCATAAAATGTATGATAAACAGCAGAGATTATTATTGCATTAGAGGGAGACGGTGTTTTTTTTTTTTTTTTTGGTTTGATTACCTAGTCGTGAGGAAGGGCGACCAGACCGCCCATTACATACTAAGATACAAGATGATTGTTACTTTGAGAGTACAGTATATGTGAAGACGCAACCCAACATTTTGCCATTAATACTAGAAATCAGAATCGCTGGTCGCCCGTTCCCCGACGGCCTGGACAGGTCTTTGTCTACTATATTACTTTGATCCACGTGAGCTACGACTGTAACTAGTGTAATTAAACTCCATCAAAAAAGGCTCAACTCGTCGAGATTATAGAAATCAAAGTAAAAAAAAATTCCACATTTCGTCCATGTACTCTAAATTAGTCAAAACTTTGCAATAATGAGCTCTAGATCTTCAGGTGAGGCTCTTCGAGAAAAACACATTTATTGCTTTGGTCATTGAGGAAAAAAAAGCCTATTTACCCAGATATAGTAGATTCCTTATCCAAGTACATAACTTCGCTACTTACTTTTTATTCATAACACAACAATTTATGTAAAGAGGAAAATTAACAAACAAAAGGCTCAATTTTTTGTAACAAGTGATAGTGATTCCACGAGAAAATGTTTAATTAAATTTAATTCCTAATAAATCTGTAGATAGACAACCTTTGTTTCCCATTGTACCTCTCCAATACACTGAGATGGTTCCAAAGAATAACTTTCCTGATATAATTTCCGGCTTTTCATCCTCTTCTTCAACAAGGAAGCATACCTGCTGCACGTCACCAGGCATTAATTTTGGTTTTTCGACCGCCTCTCCATGATTGGTGATATTTAGGTTTAAGTTTCGACTTTTAAAACCTTTTTGGTCATTGAAGACGACTTTTTCGAGTATGATATTTTCTTCACCACAATTTTCAAGTTGGGCCTCTAAAGCCCAAGTTTTACGAGCAGTAGGTGATGGTATGGTAGTGATTTTTGATCGAACAGCTAGACAATTCTTGCAAACAAACTGATATAATTTTCTAAAGCTTCTAACACGCCCGCTTGTGGCTGTTACTTCAGAATAGGTAACTGATACAGCAAGCACATGATTTCCTTCATTCTTGAGATCAACTTGAATAAGTTTTTGCAAACTTTGACCAGGAGCAAGATTGCTTCCCTCTATTTTTTCGTCTCTTACACCTTCTGTTGATTCTGGCTTAGGTGATGATGATGGGTGAAGGGAAAGCTTAATCGGTACTCCAGAGTTTGGTGTTTTTATTTCAGCCTCAATATGTACAGCACTTATAGTCTTTCCACTCATATCCCCAGGAATTATTTCATTGTTTGCACATAGAGTACACGAGAAAGTTTCTCCAACATAGGCATAGCCAAAAGCTGGAGGAAGTGTAAGGAGAGAAGAAAGAATAAAGCTGTCGTTGCATGCATTTTGAACGGGATATGCGTATGAAGCGGAAGTTAGGATCAGATCTGAGGAATCTGCAGGGAGAGGCTGTTGGATTGATAATGATGGCCGAGAAAGCCTAGTGACTTTAGTGAATAAGATAAAGATTCTAAATTGAAGTCAATACCGGAGTACCTTGAGCGACACTGAATGAGGCTCTCTGGTTAGATCGAGCGCTGCCGGTGAGCGCGCCTGCGCCATACCGTAACTGAATTTCAAATTAATAAGCCCAATAATTAGCGATCTTTGAGATCGACAATTAGCACTTTGTGCAAAATAGCATTCATTCAAGCTCTCATGACTAAGGGATGTCAATTCTTAGTGAGCAAACCCAGGGAATACTTTGGACACAACATTCAACCAATCTCATACTAGTGATTAATACTCCAAAAGGTGCACAGCAACCTCCAATTATTGGACACACTTTTATTTATTTATTTTTTTTTTTTTTTTGAAAAACCATTAGGCTTAATGCTTGTTAAATTACTAATTTATTTTAATGGGCAGGTAGAGGAGTTTTTGCCTCGGAGGATATTCCAGTATATAGTATACTCGAAGTATCTCCAGTGCTCGTTTTGGGCCCTCGTGAGATCGAAGAACATATACGCAAAACGAATTTATATAAATATACATAGTATATGAACCTGAATAATCTGCTGCTAAATGATGTAATGACTAATGTTTGTGTCTGAAATTTGTTAACTAACTGGCCATATTCTCCACGATCAACCTTAGCTGATGACAGTAAAGGTACTTCAGTGCAAACACAAGCCATAATTCTTGGCTTGGGCTTAATGTTCAACCACAGCGCGATGGGACAAATGTTGGGTGGAAATGCGATGTTCAAAATGAGGTAATCACATGTACAACATTGCGAGATGTATATGAAGGAAAAGAACTGTGAGTAAGCTATGGACACCAATTAACGTTCAAAAATGCAGATGTACGAATAGAGAGCGAAAGTGATGATACCTGGCAGTCATACATCGGTAACGAGATTTTTACGCTAGATTAAGTGATATCTACTTGTATTTAAAAGATTACATTTGATTGATCTAAAAGAAATAACTCTTAAATGTGATAGAAGAATCGACGTCTTAATCAACTAGAGTGAAAATAGTTTGTAAGTCCCTCACCTTCTTGAACTATGTTGGTAATGTAACATCACTTCAAAATCGTTATTTTATTTTATAACAAGATTCAATTTAGGCAGTTTTCAAAATTTAATGTTTCCCGACGTTTGTCACATTCCAGGTGGAGGAGGTACCTGATTAGTAGTTAATAAGATTTCGAGTTATTTTGGAGAGAATATCTTACAGCATTGTAGCCACTCCCACCCGCGCTTGGAGGTGGTGGCGGAGGTGCTTCACTTGGTGGTGGTGGTGGCGCCGCTGTTGTCGAAGAAGTAGATGGCTGATCTGATACCTGCTGTTGCTGGGCTGTAGCTGCAGCCATATATTGTTGATAATATTGCAAATATGCTGCATATCCTCCATACGCAGCGTAGGGATCGGCGCCGTTTCCATAGTATTGTGCATATTGAGCGGCGTAATCAGCAGCAGCAGTCGAATTTACAGCACCAGGTGCAGATGACATAGCCATGGTTCCTCCAGCAGAATTCGATGCTAAGTTGGAATTATTGTATCCACCAGTATACATATTATATGAGCCAGATCTATCGGGTGCACGGTCACCATATCCACGTTCACCACCATATCCCGTTGTTCCACCATAAGGACGTTGTAGCTGCGGTCGACTTTTAAACTCTTCATATTGTTCTCGAACATTTTTTAATAAGTCTTCACATAGGTCCTTGGCTTTCTGAACCTCTGCCGGATCGGGTCCCGCGACGTGTAAATACATAGGTTCGTCACTTTCTTGCCCAGTTCCATGCTCCATAAAGCCGGAGCCGCGGCCCTTAATCTGTACGCGACACCTTGTTTCCTGTTGAATATGTTTTACGTATGCTCCTCCATGTCCTACAACCTGAGCGCGGAGATTAAATCCGGGAATAGGATCGAATTCAATGAGTATTCTCTCTTCGGGCCATTTACGCTAGTACTATTAGTAATTTTAAAGCTATTTCAGGTAATATCTACTCTTCCAAATTCATCTCTTTCAACTTGTTCTGGCTCTCGACGTCTAAATCTTCTTTCATCAACTAAATTAGGAAGTTCTTGTTTCATAAGTTCTTCAATCTTTGCTACTGCTTTCTCTAAGCCTTGTTTGGTCGTGCTCGTGACATGGAGATATAGGGGTGGGTTCTGAATATTATTAGTTATTCCTTATGGGATAGGGTTATTCTTACAGCAGTAGTAGCCATAGTCTTGTCAGGATAATAATTTCCGCGGGTTGTGACATCTTCAAAAGTCAACATGAGAACTAATTCAAATGGTAAGTTGTAAGAGGATATAGCGTACCAGCTCCGGTTTCATCCTTGATCTAAATATTAAGCAGCGGGAGTCAGCAGATGCAAATGAGAGTTTGTGTGCTATAACTATGAAGCTTTATATAGTAAGCGTTTAATCCCCATAATTAAAGGTGAGAAAAAGAGCTTTTAAAGCGTTTCTAATAGAGTGCCTGATGTATCAGTGGAATATGACCCAAGAAATATTTACCATTTTTTGCGTAGAGCCTTTAGTCAGTGTGTAACGATTTCGGAGATCGTTAACTTCGATGTCTCGAATATAATCACCATCTGCAATATACATCTCACCATTCACCAGACTTGCACTATTACTTGAATTCCCAGTCTTTGGAGAATTAAGTGCCGCAGGAGTTGGACTAAGTGTAGATCGAATTGGGGGAACGTCGACATGTTGTATACCTTTTTTTGCTTGAATTTGTGCATTTATTTTGGCCGCAGCAGCAGCTAAGTTTTTTTTAGTTAAAAACGAGATGCGCGGATCAGATTTTATGATATCTTACCTGCAGCAGCTGCTGCATCAATTTTCTTGACAGGTTCTGGAGTCGCTGTCTGGCTATGATCTGTATTTGGAGGACTTCTACTGCGTCTACTTTCTGAATTTTTGGCAATTGGTGATCGAGATCTTCTATCAAACCTTGAGGTTCTTTTTGGTTCAGGCTCAACTTGATCGAAGCGCGAGCGCTTATTAGCTCTTCTCTCAGTATCATCCATTAGAATAGTTTAGGAAGCTAATTTGAACTGAGTCGTAATACGGGTTGGGAGGTTAATTGGGTTAATTAAAAATATTAAAGGACATATGTAATCGATGTGAGCCTATCGGCAAAAGTATATTCCGACTAGTATTTAGCCTGAGGTTGAGGTATCTTAACGGCGATTATCTTTTAATAGCCTGTCGAAAAAAAGATTTATCATTTGACCGTATTCTTTAGCCAACTTACAGTAGAATTCAGTCAAAAAAATTTGGGGCTAAGACTACCTGATCAACACTCCCCATTTTTCATGTTACGAAACTTTAACGAGTAAAAAAGTTAACTGTCACATGATTTTTAGACATTCACACGCGAATGCACTTCACAATCGCGCGTTGCACAACCAACAACTGCTAACACGCTCAATTATGATACAGCGTCTTACAGGCGTAAAAAGACCCAAACGGGCGTAATCTCTAAACTACATAACTTACGCGCTTCCAAAAGTGTGAAAAACAACTCAACATTACTTAGTATAAAAGCGATTGCCGTGGCTCTGGTTGAAGCAAAAGCCGAGGAAATTTATTCTGATATTATAGTATCAGACTTAGCAGATTAGTCCTCAGAAGCTGAAATGGGAGAAGACCCATTTTCTCCTCCATCTTCAATTCGATCAACCCTATCAAATCCTTCTTTAGCAGCAGTGCAGTTGTTACTAGCGGAAACCAAAAGTCCATCTACACAAACGCGCAGCCAATACCTATTGTTTCTAACACTAAAAACCGGCCTCGCCCAATTGATTCATGCAAAGTTCTCGGAGAGCTTCAATCACCGAATCAATATAGAAAATCATCCTCGCGTGTGCCATCCTCCATGTCGTTCACACTCATTGACTTTCAACAGCCGATACCAATGAATATGCGGCAACTTTACTAGCCTGGCAAAACGTAGGTGCTCGGCATCTATGACGACTACCCTCCAAAATCTTAGCAGACCTGACAGCTGTAGTGACTAGATGTCCTTCCTGAGTCATCGTTGGAATCCCTGTACTAGATGAACTCTCGGCAGCTCTCAAATGCAAAAAGTCAAGTAACGTTCACCTTCACATAGTGACAGACGAGCATGCCGAAAATACGGGACATCCAAGTAATAAGATTAAGAATCTTGATTCATTCACCATCTCATATGCCATATTTGCTGGAATTGGAAGGAATACGCCTGTCACTTTGCCCCCTAATGCCTCCAATCTACCCCGACATATATTTCCGAAGTTAGACACTAGAATTATCATCCGCCATAACCCTACACATCTCCTGAGGCAAGAAAACACCATGCTAGTTCGCTCAAATTTTCGTCGCCTCCTGCATCGGCCAGAGCTCATTAAAGACGTAAGGACAGTACCCTCTAGAATTGCTCTAGTTACTCCATCTCATTCCGACGCCATAGAACTACTAAGCCTAGCTGATCTTCTACAGCTTCCCACAGGTAATTTTTCTGATTGAAAAACAAGTAAAGCGGTGAACAGTCCTCCTAGGTCCGGTCCCAAGTTTGGACATATAACTCCTCAGGCTCCCCCGAGGAGCTCAAACTAGAAGATATGAAAAATGAAATAAGTTTCTCAAACATTGATATTAAAGCAATTTACGCTATTAATTAGACCAGACGTTCTATGGACCCTGCACTTTAAGAATGTTCCCTCCGTATTGTTATTAACGAAAACAAAGACCAGAAACTTTCGTCAAATATCAGTCTGTTTGCTAAAACTGCCAATCCAAGGCCTTCCAAGCAAAGTCCTCGCCTTTAAATATACGGCCGATGTCTTGGATTCCATAATATAAATTTTAGTACACTTAAAGCCCGCTGCAGTTGTTGTGCTGCAGATACTCTTGATGGCTCATGCAAGACGCCCCCGAAATGTCTTAACTGCGCTGGCCCACATAGGTGAGACTATTCAGAATGCTCAGCACACCCCCGTCGAAAAATGGTGTTTTTGTGAAATCGAGCAAGTATAAATTACGCTCTAATAGAAAGGCTGGTCACAAGATGTGGAATAGCATCAACATACCTTAGACACCCGCTGAAAACTCTCCCATCACCATAAGCACCTCGCAGTCAGAACAACTAGCTATCAGAAGAGACTCCAAAAATCCAAACATCATTGAACTTTTTTCTCCTCCATCCAAAAATAGTGAGTGACACTACGACCGATTCAACCCAGTCAACTTCATATCAACTTCCCCAGATCACCATTGAAGAAGAAGTTTAATGACCAGAAACTGTGGTAACAAAAAAAAAACAAAAAGCTCTAGGCCTCAGTAATTTTCAATTAATGCCGAAAAGCGCAGCACAGCTTACCACACTGCCCTCGAACTGGCTCCTCACAGCGGAGCTGACCTTATTTTAATACAAGAACTCTGGATATACTCGGGAACTACACGTAAAATTACCCAGACACATCCAAATTATGATGCATTTGCTCCTCTGCTGGAGTGGCCAGACCGATCTAGGGTAATGACATACACTTGGAAAGGCAAAGGCCTCTCACCCTTTCAACCTAACACGTATTCGCGTGATATACTCAGAATTTGTATTTCCCGCCGGGGCAAAAAGCTAATAGAATGTTGGAATATATATAATGCTCCACCCGGTGCCACAAATCCAGGAGAGGCTGTGCGTCTACTCTTGACACTCCCTATGAATCCCGATTTTCTTGCAGGGGACTTCAATATACATCATACAGCCTGGGACCCAGCAACACGTGGCGAACACTCTGATGGAGATTCTCTCTTGGAATGAAAGGGTCACGAGGACTCACTCTACTCAACTCCAATAAAATCCCTACTCATGATACTGGGGCCGTTTTTGATATAATGTTTTCACGACCCACATTAAGCTCTCATTGTGAAATACGACCTGATCTAGGCACAAGCTAGGACCATAGGAAAATTATCTCGTATATGCCCGATTTAGGTCCGGAAACCGAAACCCCAGGACTATTGATGTACAAAGCCCGTGACTGGAATATGTTCTCTACTACACTTAATGGGCTTATAATAGCTACTACATTCAAAGACCCCGAAGCAGCAGTAAGCCTGAAAACAAACGCGTTAACAACTTCACTCTCCGTTGCCTGCCCCAGAAATCAATTTAAACACCGATAGGCACCATAGTGGACCACCATATGCAGCATATCACATCGAAAATTTTGCCACACTCGAAGAAGTGAAACACCTGCAATAGAGGAAAGAAGAGCATTTGGAAAATTGCCAATAAAGAAAAGCAAAACAACTGGAGATCCAAGATAGAAAAGGTTTCGACCTTTAAAGAGGCATCACAAGTTGTTCAGTGGCACAAAGAGACTACATAATATCACTCACCACCTCTTCAAGGACCCGAAGGTCTAGTTTATACCCCATCTGAGGAAGTCCAGCTCCAACACGAGGCGCTGCTCAGTAGAAACCTAGATAGCCAAGACCTCCATATGAATCTCGACAGACTATGCGAGCAAGGTTGGCCCCAAAGTCTGATCAAGTGAGTAGCGTCATTTATGACTGAACGGGAAGCTATTATATCACTTGATGGTACAGAGTCCCACCCAAGACCCATCCTCTTTGGTCTCCCCCAGGGCTCACCTGTTCCTCCAATACTCTTTCTTCTAGCTATAGCAAGTGCACTGCGAATTTCGCCTGGCCGCTTCGGATATGCCAACGACATTGCCCTGTTCGCTTCAGCTAAGACACTCCCAGGATGTGCGGAGATACTACAAAAAAGGCTCGAACAAACTTTGACATGGGGCCAAGAAAACGGAATATTGTTCGAGATAGAGAAAACCAAACTCCAGTACTTTCATCAGAAGTGTGGCTCACCAGTTGAACCGAATATCTGGGCCAATAACTTTGAAATAAAGCCCAACAATCACACCCGTTGGCTCGGTATATTTTTTGATCGAAAACTTAGATTTCAACACCACATTGCACAAGCCTGTGGCAAATCACTAGCTATTGTCAGTCACACAAAAAGTCTCCAACATAATTCATGGCATAATACCTTGCTTATCACGTCAGACTCTTCAAGCTTCTGCATTGACAATTCTAGTTTATGGAGTCGAAACTTGGTACACGGACAAGACATTAAAGGATTCCATCTATAAGATACAAATATGAATCAATGATACAGCCCGAGCTGTTCCTCCAGTGTACCGAACAACTCCAGTTCCTGCTCCTCTACGAGAGGCAGACTGGGTCCCAGCTCTTGCCTGGCTCCACCGAATGCATGACAGATTTATCGTTATGGTTGCTGCTACAGACCCCAGACACCCTCTCTGCCGACGATGGGACCCTTCTCATATGTCATAGATCTGTAGCAGAGGTCTCACCCACGAAGTTGACCAAGGAAAAATTCTTCTCGGTCAGTCTGCAGAAGTATACGATACAAGAATTTTAGGTGCAACAGAAGGCTTGGCAGCTAAAGTACGTAACTCAATGGCACGCTACGCTAAAAATGTGACAGTCTGTCTTGATAATGAAGAGGCTACAATCCGTCTGATCTCGGAATACCCAACAGCAACAAGTTCCATCCAAATCGAAAGATTCCATCAGCTTGCCGAAACCTGGCCACATAGAGAGCTGAGCCTGAATTCTCAACAAGGTCAAGTCAGTATCCGTTGGTGTCCTTATTTAGGCATACCAGGTAATGATACGACAGATACCCTCGCCAATACAGCGTGCAATGACCCGTCACCAAACTTCCCCATGACTATTGCAAGAGCTAAAAGAAAAATTAAAGAAGACTACGAAACTTTAATTGTGGATTATTGAAATGAAAATGCCCCTGCCTGATACAAAAAACTTCATTTCGGTCCCAACTCAAAAATTACTAAAGAACTCAGTAATCCAAGTCGACGATCATTAGCATTCATCCTAGCAGCACGCTCCGGCCATGGTGAATTCGAAGACTATCACCGTCGCTTTAACCACGATACTGCCCTTACTACTTGCTTTTGTGGTCTCAAATAAATCTCCAGATCATTTCCTTTCTTGCCGCCTAAACAACAAAAATTCCTGGCTACATGATGGTCCTCCTGGAAAAAGCAAAAGAATTAAATAGATACTAGGTACATCAAGAGATGCAATCGCATTCGACAAATGGTCGAGGTCGTCAGTGTCACGGAGTAAATAAAAAGATATTGATCATTCTTATATAGTTGATTTATGAATTAGTATTTTTGATCTAAAGAAATAAGGTGCTGATGTCTAATATCATATACTTTTTCTAATAGCCACGTTGATCGAAGGAAAACGAGCTGAGGTTACAGTCTGTACATAGAGTACTTTGTGCTTTGGGTCCTCTTAAAGGACGCTAATACGTCGGGCAGCCTCCAGAAGGCTGAGCTAACTAACCTTCACGTGATCAAAATGATTACATGCCATGCGCAGGTACGATGTGACAGCTTTTCAGCTGATGTTTTCCCGTAGGCTACTACACCTCCAGGGTAGATTTTGTCCTGTGGAGCAAAAAGTGGAGTATTTCAATGGCAATCGCTGCCCCATATGGCATGATCTACCGAG